>CH003024.1:1844480-1890355 GCA_000149265.1 Ciona savignyi
TAAGTGTATTTCTCAAGGTTACTGTTTAGTTGAAATTATCATTTCGGCTAATGAGCTAACAACAGTTTTTCTCATACCTGGTGTCAAATAAATTGCTAAGTGTTTTGCCCCAATGCCACAATAGTGTAGCTAGCGACTGATTGCAATTAACTTTTTGTCTCTAACTCCTGTCACCAATTAAGCTATATAACATAATGAATATCTAACTATTGAGAGAATCAGACACTTTTTACTTTGAACAATCATACACCAAGAAAATCCTAAAATATCTGTATTTTTATAGAGACATGAAGGAATACATGTCATTATCACGAGAGTGCGCCGCAAATACTACTTTTCCTCTCATATTTGTTTCATTCCCTTCTGCCAAGGATCCATCATGGAATGACAGATATCCAAGTACGTAAGAAAAACTCTGATATAACCCCTGTATGTAATAGGTTACTTTCTATTTATTTCGAGAAATTTCATTATATAACACTTCAATCGTTAGGGTTGTGCCCACAGTCGAGTTGTCAAAGCTATTGTAATCTGAATTATTTTTATATGCATTTATTTTTATTTTTTCATGGTCTATGTCTTAATCGTTCACAACAAACTGCAATAGCTCCGGAAACCCGACAATGGGCGCGAGGTGATCTAATGATTGCCTCAATGTGTTAAACACCCATTGCATTTTCCCATTTATGGAGATAATGTTTATTCATGTTCATAAATATCATATCCTAACCTTAGTCATCCCATTAAGTGCTTTTTAAAGGTACAAATATTCAATTGATTGGGTGTTCGAAATTCAGCAAAATTGTGTGGTCATGAACCCCCTATACCACCCAGCTAATGGTATATTTATGCTTACTTAGGATAGGATATTCATGTTTATTATCGTGAATAGGAAAACCAAGGGGGTTAACACAGGCAATCGTCAGATCACCTCGAGCCCACCGTCGGGTTACCGGAGCTATTGCAGTGTGTTGTATATGATAGACACGTTCCTTTAATTTGGTAGAACCCATTAATCCGCTGGCTTAAGGCAATGTCCTAAGTGCCTTGCCCAAGGATACAATTAACTAGCTAGCGACCAGTTTCGCACCTGCAACCTTTCTTTGGAAAGGCGTCGGAGTAAACCACCCGACTAACCAGTCGGACTTCACCCCCAGATAAGTCCTCGTGTGTCGTGGTGACGTTTTCCAACCTCGATTGGTTCTCGGAATGGCAGGAAGATGGGGTGAAGAAACGAGGGAAGGTTTACAACGACTTGAAGATGACCTTTGTCAATCAAATCTGGAAGCAAGTGACTCACTCTTTCCCCCGTCTTGAAGGAAAGGTAAGAAAAATGGCATTTCGTACTGTTTTTTAAAGTATCGCCTTTATTTCCAGACCTATTCTTTTACCTAGTTCTGCAGTAGCTCACAATTGTTAACATTTAAAAAAAAAGGGATTTGTTACGTGTGTAGTATACAGTTGCAATTATATATAAGGACACACAAGACTAAGCACATGGCAACCATTAATTATTCACCTGTATTTTTATAGACTGACAATGCTGCAAAAAATATATATCTCAAGTAGATTTGGGTTCAAATTTGACAATTTTTTCACTTTTATCGATTCTCTCTATAACTCGTCCGAAACTCGACAGGTGCTGAACATAGAGGGTGGCACGCCACTCAGCCATCAGCATTACATCAACAGCATGCATGGGGAGATATATGGGGCAAGACACGACCTCACGAGGTTCGATCTGCGCAATATCATCGAAATGAGGGGGGAAACCCCAATTCCCGGATTCTATATGACAGGTAAGTTTGGGAACAGCAATTACTGATTATTAAGATATGTGAAAGTACGGGTAGTTGTCAGATAAGTAGTACCGGGATCAGTTAATAAGAGCGTCATTGTGGTACAGGCTATCGAAAGTTTTTGGGATCGAAACCAGCAGTTAACTAGTCGATTATGTGCCTAAAAACGGAATTCTGAGCATTGTCTGATTCCAGTCGATTAATGGGTTCATTTAAAATTGAAGAACGTCTTATATCATATACAATACACCGCTATAGCTGTGTTAACTCGATTAACACAGGGCAATTTGAATAGTTTGATCCCTGCGTTTTCACATTTTCCGGGAAAAAAAATTAAGACACGAATGGACGTTAGCTTAATTTGGTAGAACCCTTCATTTCCCCAATACATTAAGTGTCCAGCACAAGAACACAACCGTAAACTGTAGAGATTAGTTTCGAATATGCAACCCTTCGACTGAAAGGCAACACAGTAACCCACCAAGCTAATCGGTCGGACTAATCAGCATCTCCACCAAATATATACATAATCTCATCAAGTGTCTTGCCCAAAGACACAACCGACTCCGTAAAGACTAGTTTCGAAACTGCAACCCATCTACTAAAAGGCAACGCACTAACCACCAAGCTAATTGGTCAGACTTATCCACATTTCCACCAAATACTTAAATTATCTCAACAAGTCTGTTAAGTGTCCTGCCTAACACATTATCTCAACAAGTACGGGAAATTGTCAGATAAGTAATACCGGGATCGGTTAAAAAGGAAGCCATTGTAGTATAGGCTGTCGAAAGGTTTTGGGATCGAAACCAGCAGTTAGCTAGTCGGTTATGTCCCTAAAAAAGGAATTGTGAACAGTGTCTGATTCCAGTGGAATAATGTTTTTTTTTAAACTGAGAAGCGTCTCATATCATATACAATACCCCGCAATAGCTGTGTTAACTCAATTAGCACAAGGTAATTTAAAGAGTGTGATTACATCCTTGGGTTTTCACATTTGCCGGAAAAAATTAACAAGATAAGATAGGAATAGTATATAAGACGTTTTTTCAATTGGGTAGACCCATCGATCCACACTGGGTTCAGGCAATGTCTGTTAAATGCCTTGCCCAAGGACACAATCGACCGCGTAAAGACTAGTTTCAAAACTGCAACCTTTTAGCTGAAAGTGATGCACTAACCCACCAAGCTAATCGGTCTGGCTTATCCACATTTCCACCAAATACTTATATTATCCCATTAAGTCCGTGAAGTGTTTTTCCAAAGACACAACTGCGCCCCTAGATACTAGTTTCGAAACTGCAACCCTTCAGCTGAAAGTGATGCACTAACTCACCAAGCTAATCGGTCAGACTAATCCGCATTTCCACCAAATACTTACATTATCTCATCAAATTCGTTGTGTCTTGCCTAAAGACACAACCGACTCCCTATAGACTAGTTTCGAAGCTGCAACCTTTCACCTAAAAGATTCCGCACAACAAATAATCTGATCCAACACACACAGGGCAAGACGTGATGACGTGTGGATTGATAGGCAGTGCGTGGGGGGGAGTGGTGACTGCATCGAAGGTTCTCGACCGATATCTCATCATCGATCTTATCAACAACGTCAAGGAAAAGCGAAAGAAACTCAAAGCTTTGTTCTCGAAAGCCAAGTAGTTGATTTCCGGAATATGATTAAGCACTTGTTAATGACTAGTTCATGTTACTTATGATCAGTTTTATGTAGCTTCTGGTAGCAGCAAGTTTTATTTAAACTTATGCTTGCGTTGTCTTACCGTCTATTCGCAAAAGTTAATTTATTTTTAGTTGATTCGCGAAACTTAAGTTAATTTATTTTTTAGTTGATTCGCGAAACTTAAGTTAATTTATTTTTTAGTTGATTCGCGAAACTTAAGTTAATTTATTTTTAGTTGATTCGCGAAACTTAAGTTAATTTATTTTTTAGTTGATTCGCGAAACTTTCTAGCGTTTATTAATAACAATGTTATGTTACTTATCTTTAACTATGCGCTCCACTAATGTACAGTATACTAAAGTATCATTGATATTTATACTTACCACTTATTAACTTTACGGCATTGAGGTTTAAAGTGCGGTAATATTTGTTAAATATTCCTAATCCCTTCTAATTCCGGTTGTGTTAAAGGGAATTTTTTAAGAAGCCTTGTATTTAATTTATGCTGTTTCTGATTTCTGCCGTTTAGTAATTTAAATAAGTCATGTATATACAATAGTATGTACGACGAATTTCTTTCTATATTCAACCCATCTGGGAACACCTAACTGACATCCATGTTTTGGCCAACCTACTATATTATTTCATTCATTAATCCAGTTCAATCTCTGAAATTTTTGTAGACTTGACCGCTAAGGTTTAATGTTAGGAGATTAGGCTTACATTAGTAGCCCCGGTTTGTAAGCGTTAGCCCTCTTTTTTCCCAAACTAATGTAATTAAGGTTGTAAACTCCTGTATTACATCTGTATTAGTATTCTCCTGTAGTACTACTGTAATTTAAGTTGTCAACTCCTGTATTACATCTGTATTAGTAATCTACTGTAGTACTACTGTAATTTAAGTTGTAAACTCTTGTATTACAATTGTATTAGTATTCTACTGTAGTACTACGGTAATTTAAGTTGTAAGCTCTTGTAATACAAATGTATTAGTAATTTTCTGCATTACAACTATAATTTAATTGTAACCCCAATTTTACAACTGTACTAGATTGCGGCTTCAATAGGTGCTATATGATACAATTTTGTATTACCATATTTGTAGCAATTGTTTCTTTTTAGTAGTAGTTACTGCAAATATATAATACCTATAACGATAGTTACTTTAAATGACAATTCTGTAACCAATTTGCTATGCACCTTAATTTTCGTGTACAAATATACCTTGTATTGGGATAATTGCGTTGAAGCTTGAAGTTTGTTTTATTTAATTATATACAATATGCGTTGAATTTTCTTCAAGATATTATTTTTGTTCAAATTGATCTTTTTGATTGAAAAAATAAAACGCGCATGTATAATACTTATTGTGAACGTGTAGGGCTTCGTAAGAGTTTATACTTGTGTCTGTCTGGCACTTCGGTCTTTTCTGACGTTTTCTAGCTAATAGTTCTCAGGTAAGCTCGCACAATCCGACAACATCAACTAAAGGTTCCTGTATTCATTTTAAGTTGCGAATACAGTAAAACGTACATTCTTTAACTAATTCGTTAGACATGACATTGCGTCATCACTGAAGTATTATTATTAGGTTTACGATTATTACCTCGTAACTGGTACTAATTTACATCGCTGCTGGTACTAAGCTTATCGCCTTAATTGCTAAATACAATTAATGTTATCAAACTACTGAAGCTTTTATCGACAAACCACAGAAGACGGTAGTGACATCGAGGACGTTTACGCAGAAAACCTCAATTAATTAGCGCACCTCTGAGAGTCGTGACAGCGTATAGGGAATTGCAGATCTTATAAGGTGTTGTAACTGGCTTACCTGTGGCATACAATGAATAATCAAGCACTATAGGCAAGCGGCCTGCAACGGCTCCCTACACCTGAATCGGCGCCTCCAAGGGAAACGATGATTAGGGTCCTTACTTTAAAGCCATGTTTCGGTAATGATGAAAATAAAACATACGCGAAACGACCAAGCCAGTTCGGCACCGTATGACGGTGGAGATCATGAAGTAAAAAACGAGCCCTGTGGATTTACAGAAAAACAGGGACAAATAATTATCCATATTGGCAGTGTAAGATATCTTGACCCATTATTTATTTATTTGCGTATATGTTTCATTGATGTCTATGGTAATTCATAAATTGCGTCATAACCGAAATACGTAACAAGGACAGTTTATGTTGCAACCGCCTATACTAGACCGCATGTTAGAACTTTCTTTCTTTTCGAATTAGTTACCGTACAGACTGCAGCATACTATTTTTATCCGATACCGTATTTTCTGTCCGTTTAGAGCGACAATTTGGTGAGTGAGTGATGTTTATTGTGTTATATATATATATATATATACTTGTAAATTACTGATTTGGTTCCTTTAATTTAATTATACAGAAAACCGTATCGTATTAACAGCTGTTCCGTTCCGTATCAACGATACGCGTCACTTTTAAATCAAAGCAACCCGTTACTCCACCCGCGGAAGTAACAAGCAGTAAAGATTAAACACAATTGGGTATAATACGCCCCAAAATAATCAAACAAAGTAATGGTAAACCGTAAAATTTACTACAAACCTTTTACGCAATGGCAGGGTAGGATGTCGACTTTTATCATCTTTTAAATAAAAGCCAACCCATAAGCTGGTTCAGCACAGGCAATTACCGTATAACGTCTTTTCAACAGTAGATTAAACGGCTCTATTACAATGTGTTGCAGAAGGGTTTTAGAATGGAAAATGGACTTAAGGTAATGCCTGAAAATGCACTGTATTCATTCCTTAGTAGTGGTCAGTAAAATGATGCATTCTAATGGTTTTATATGTCCATGATGGGTGTGCAGAAGCCTGAAAATCGTTTTCAGACTTACAAAAATAGGGTTAAGAAATCTTGCATAGGAGGAAGGGATATTTATGTTTAGCATCGTGAATGGGAAAACCAAGGGGGTTAACACACGGGAAATCGTCAGATCACCTCGCGGCCACAGTCGGGTGGCCGGAGCTATAGCACTGTGTTGTGTATGATTCACAATTCCTTTAATTTGGTAGAATCTGTTAATCCAGTCAATGTGAGGAACAGCCTTGCTTAAGGACCCAAACGACTAACTAGAGACCAGTTTCTTACTACACTCTTGGTTGAAAGGCGTCGCACTAACCCACCAGACTAATCTGCCGGACTTTAGCATTTTTGTCTGTGTATCAATTTGTGGAACTCGCCATGATTATTTTACATTTTGTGATAATCGGTAGTGGGAGACTAAGGCTCGACCTTAGACCTGGCAAGCCTGTAATCTGCAAGTGTTTTATTAACTCAACAAGCACCCAACTGTATAGCTGCCTCTGAAACACAGATTCTGTTTAAAACTATTGGTTTCAGCATCTAACTCATTTTGTAGCAGTTTGTTTATTAACGATGCGATGTTTTTAAAGTTTGAAAACTTTTGTTCATTGCTGTTTACAAGCCAGGGCACGAATGTTTAAATAAGCAAGCAATAAAACAATTAGCACTTTTTATACATTCTACAACAATATTTTTTGCAAATAATTGAATTCAATATATTGCTTTGCAGATTATTCAAATTTGCAGATATTCTATAATTCATGGCCATCAATGATCTATTAATTATACTGTAAACACAGAAATTGCTGGTAATAAAAGTGAACTAACCTGGTCATATCTCTGTTTATTGATGATACTTTCAAAAAATACGCGCTAATTACACATCACTACACAACCTTTGCCACAATTTTAAAGGGTAATGGGACGAAAGCTGCTCCGCTAGAACCATTTTCATTATCAGAAAGAACTTTTGCTTTTGGATCCGGTAAAAATTCAAACTTCTGAACCAATGAAACCAGGAAAATGAAGACTTCCATTCGAGCCAGTTGTTCTCCCAAGCAATGACGTGGACCAACCGAGAATGGGATCACGTGCTTCAACTGAACAAAGTTTCCATCGGCATCGAGATGACGTTCAGGTTTAAACTTATTTGGTTCATCCCACACTACAGGATCATTGTGTACAGCCCATAGATTTGGAGCAATCTGTTTAAATCAGCATTAATGATTCTGTCGTGTGGCCAAATGTTTAACGCAACCAATACATTTACCAACTCTTATACAAAAACGGTCATAGAGACAAGCCCATCATGGGTTTGAAACTTGACTGGGTAAAAATTATTTTAGACAAACTTTTTATATATCTACCGTAGTGCCTTTTTGGATGGTATATCCACAAATATTAGCATCTTCGTTCGTCATATGGGTTACACTTAAAGGCAAGAGGGTACGGTGTCTATAAATTTCCTGGATAAACGCTCTCGTATACGGCATTTTTGATTTGTCCTCAAACGCGGGGATTTTTTCCTGGCCTGTGGCACAAAAAAATTGTGTTGCTATTTAGGACAGTGGTTCTCAAACCACTTGACTTTATATATAGTTGTTGTAACATGTGTGAGAGACGAAAGGTTATAATTTTCCCTTGATTTTGGTATAGGAAATAGCCAGTATAGTTAATCAGAGCTTTCTATACCTTTTCACGACCCACCAAGATTCCTTTGGCGACCCATAGTTTGAGAAACGCTGATTTAGGATATTTATGTTTATCCCGTAAATGGAAAAACGCAAGGGGCGTTACCACAAACCCACTGTCAGGTTACCGGAGATATTATAGTATGTTGCATAATTAAGAGCGACCAATGCTGATTCCGGCGGACCATCATATTTTGAATAAAAGTTAACATATTTTAAATAAAAACCACATAATTGTCGTACCTAGCACTTCAAATATTTCTTTACGTAGCTTGTCCTGTATCTCAGGGTCGTGAATTAAACAGAGTAGAGACCATCTTAGAGTGCTCGTTGTTGTTTCAGTCCCAGCAACAAATAAATCACGTACATAATGCAATAACTGCATATCCTATAAAGGATTAGACAAAGCGTTATATAGTTTAGTTTTTCATTATACGATAAAAACACACAACAGGACCTTTGATTAGAAATTAGAAACCAAAAAAACGGCAAAACTACAGTCTTTAAAACATGTCTGTAATCCAATCAATTAATTAATACTTAGGCGTTGCCGCCAAATCCAAGGTATAAAAATTAGTAAGTAATATGTTTAAATACAAATTATTATACTTAGCCTCTAAGACAAATGTACACTGACTGGTAACTTAATATACATCTCATATTTTAGAAATTAATATACCGTGAAAGTTTTTGCTCCGTTTTCAGCTTTCTGTTCGCCTAGAAACGCGTCAATAAAATCTCTATGGTTGTCTTGTTCATATGAGGCTTTGTGTTCTTCCACCATTTCTCGAAGTGACTCTGGGATGAGTTTTCTTGCATTATTTCGTTTATTGAACCATTCACTGCCTTACTTAATATGACGCGTACATCTTTCATCAACTCTCCATAGATTCGTGAAAAGTATGGGAAATTGACCAAAGCTGGCATGAATACAAATATCTGTAGAGCAGAGCTTACTTCTGGGTCAATGAACCTAAAATGGCAATAAAATTTACTGCACCCGCAAACACACTGCTGGTCGTAAAGTTAAGTACCTCCTTGATAATCTTGTAATTATCTCCTTGAACCGTTCATCGTCGTAGTCGAATCGTCTTCCCATGACGATGCTACAAATGTTGTTTGAGATTGCGTTGCCCAAAATACTCTGCGTGAAAAGTATGTGTAGAATATAACACCAATATCGTCGTAGAAGAATCTAGCTAAAGTTTGGCAAGTCTACTATATTACATATTTCTTTTCCTTTTTAATGTTTTAACAACTGTTCGTTTTACCGTCTTTCCCTGTTTCTGTGCTGTGATTTGCCTTATTTGCTGGTAATTAATACTGTGACAAAAACCAATTAACTTGACTAAATATTTTGAATGACACATTTGAGTTAAGCGATTAATAGTAAAAGTTTAGCATACTTGTATATTAAATGCTTTGCCGTCGTGGGTGCGGATTGCATCGTTCAAATAAGCCACTTCCTCCGTTATACGATCTTCCATGCTTCTTTTACCAACTCCGAAACTTTAAAACAATTTTGATATAAAAAAAAAGTTTGGAAACTAACCCTAACTAGTCTTAACACTAATCACAGTACCATTAACCTTCTGCTTACCCTCTTAGAGTAGAAAGGCCAAATCTGCGTTGTTTTTTCCAATGCTCATCATAATTTAAAAAGATCATGCCGTTTCCTTTAGATACTCGTTCGATGATATCTATTGAAGGTCTTCCCGAAAACGCGGTGCCCTGTTTCACCAACCCCTATTTGATAATGTAATATGATTTGTGTTAATTGATCAAACGTATATTATTACCAGCTACATTCATTCCCAAGCGAACATATGAAGCATACTCTCACGAACCGGCAACACAAAATGCGGAAATGCGGAAAGGAGGAAAGGAGGGAAACTGCTCATCAAAACTGTGAAAATTAAATTTACCATTTACACTTATCTTAACCCCCAAATTAATTTTATCTAAATACTAATCTTAACCCTAGGAATAACCGTAACTTTAACCCCATTTTCAAAAACTAACTTTAATGCCCTAAAATTCATTTTTAGTGTGCAGTTTTCTTCCATCCCGCATTCCCGCTCTCCCTCCTTTTAGTTACAAAAGAAGCACGTCCCGCTGAGGCGTTGTTTATTTTAAAATGTGTAGGCTCGCACATCAGCTTATAATACTAACCAAAGCTATTTTTGCTAGATTAGTAGCACATGCGTGAATTAAGCCCAAGTACCGTGAAGCCAAAAGTAATACAAAAATGTTTACTAACCTGTTGTATGGTTTCATAATCTCCAAGTACAACCCAATCTTGTCTCCCCATTCGTACAGACATCACAGGGCCATACTTTTTGCTCCATGTGCGCATTTTGCTTGCAGGGTGATTGCCAAAGAAACGGTAAAACACCCAAGAATGGGACACCACGAGGCCCAGGCGGAAAATTCTTTGGTCTTCTGTACCAGTAGAAAAAAGCCAGGAAAACAGTAAGGAATATAAAACTTGTGCTCACATTTATTTCGTTAAACATACGTTGCAGCATGTTGGCTTTAGACGGTTTCTAAAACATAGAAATTAAATATTTCTACGGTAAAATACACTGCCGACTATTGGACTTGAATGTTTCGCTGCTACTGTTAATGGCTAGCAATTTACCGTTATAAAAGGGCACATATGTATATACTTCCGTTATTTTTGTATGTTAAATAAAAACCTTATTATAATTCAACGAACTTAATGCTCACAATAAGTTATAAAACTTCCATGCTTTGGACATTATGGCAAAGCTGCAGTTTCGCTTCTTATTTATACTAAGCAACATTGCACGTTGTCACTATGACTTCATTGTTTCTCAAAGTTGCATCGTCACTTGTAAGGTAAACAATGACTGCACAACTTACAAACTTTCGATAACAGCAATAAATCAATTGTTTTATTGGGTTAGGTACATAAAAAGTCAAATTCTCTTATGCGGCCTGGGTGAAGGAATCTGCCTCTAACGTTACAAACTATGTACTGATCGGAACGGTCCTGTGGCCGAATAGTTAACGCGACCGATCCATTTACCGTCTCTTATACAAAAAACTCTCCTGGTGACGAGCCCATTATGGGTTCAAAATTTGGCTTAGTAAAAAATACTATATACTGATCGCGTGCCAAAAGACGCTCGCCAGAAAATATAACGACCTCATTAGGTGGTCAGCTGAATTTCTGACCTTGCCACCACCACCACCCGCGTTATACGGAATTCCGTCGTTGCGAAAACTGTTCGTTTAACGTGACGTATTAAGTCTCGTTACCAAAAAGTTCTGATATTTGCGAATGTTGATTTCTTGTGAATTATCTTATTGTTATTGACGAATTAAAGGCACTATCCAAAGCGAATGAACTCCGTTACTTAAGTAGAAGTTAGGATTCTTTAAGTATTTGTTTACTCTGAATAATTACTTGTTATATGGATTAAGTACTGTTATTCTGTTTAAGTTCTGATTAGAGCGAGACGTCGTGACCTTAGAGCGCCGCAGTAGGTAACTATTTCTGGATATTTGTTTTCTGACACCAATACAAACACTAATGACAAAGGTTATTTAACTTTCGTGGAGAACGGTTAGGAAGTGTCTAGTATTGTTTGCTCATATTTATCCCCGTGAATGAAAGAGCAGACGATCAACACACCATCGGGTTACCGGAGCTATTGCAGTGTGTTGTGTATGATTCCCATATTCCTCCAATTTGGTAGAACCCATTAATCCGCTAAATTCAGGCTATGTCCATTAAGTGCCTTGCTTTATGACACAAACGACAAACTAAAGACCAGTTTCACACCAAAGTTTTGGTTGAAAGGCGCCGCACTAACCCACCATAATAATCTGTCGGACCTTAGCATTTTAGTCTGTGTATCAATTTGTGGAAATCGCCATGATTATTTTATCATTTGTGATATTCGGTGGTGGGAGACGACTAAGGCTCGTTGTTAAACTGGACATGCCTTAACTATTAACTCAACAAACACCTAATTTTATAGCTGCCACTGAAACACTAATTCTATGTATTGCTCTTAGTTCTAACATCTATTCATATTGCGGAATTTTGTTTACTACCGGTGATCTCATAAATTTGTTGGGTTCGTTGGTTAGTTAGTTGCATTTTAAGTTATGTGGTATATATAAAACACGGTTGCGTATTGTCTCTTACGCAATTACACAGTGAAAAAAATACAAATGCAATTGAAGTTTAAAAACTATTTTTCATTACTGTTCACAAGCCGGGCATAAATGTTTAAATAAGCAAGCAATAAAATAATTAGAACTTTCTATACATTCTACAGCATAATTTGGTCATAATTGAATGCAATATATTCATACAAATTTGCAGATATTTTATAATTAATGTCCACCAATTCTATATTATTTATGCTGTATACATAAAAATTGCTGACGATAAAAGAGATCTATCCTGGTCATATCTCTATTCATTGGTAAAAATTGAAAAAAAGACGTGGTAATTACACATACTACACAACCTTTGCCACAATTTTAAAGGGTAATGGGACATACGCTGCGCCACTGGCACCATTTTCAATATCTGGAAGAACTGTTGCTTTTGGATCCGGTAGAAATTCAAACTTCTGAACTAATGAAACCAGGAAAATGAAGACTTCCATTCGAGCCAGTTGTTCCCCCAAGCAATGACGTGGACCAACCGAGAATGGGATCACGTGCTTCAATTGAACAAAGTTTCCACCGGCATCGAGATGACGTTCAGGTTTAAACTTATTTGGTTCGTCCCACTCTTCAGGATCATTGTGAACAGCCCATAGATTTGGAGCAATCTGTTTAAATACCTTATTATTCTGTGTCCGAATACATTTACCAACAATCTCTTTAAATACTTCATTATTTTGTGTCCGAATACATATTCCAACAATCCGTTTAAATACTTTTATTATTCTGACCGATACATATACCATCTCTTAAAGAAAAATGGTCATAGTGACTAGTCAATCATAGTTTCCAAACTTGACTCGGTAAAAAATAATTTAGACAAACTTTATATATATTAGAAGGATCTACCGTGGTTCCTTTTGGAATGGTATATCCACTGATATGAGCATCTTCGTTTGTCATATGGGTTACACTTAAAGGCACAAGGGTACGGTATCTATAAATTTCCTGGATAAACGCGCTCGTATATGGCATCTTTGATTTGTTCTCGAATGCTGGAATTTTTTCCGGGCCTGATACGAAAAGTTTTGTTGTTATTTAGAATAATTATGTTTATCCCGTGAATACAAAAACAAAAGTGGAGTTATCACACGGACAATCGTCATATCACCTCACGATTACGTAAGGGTGCGTTCTCAAATAAGTAATCGTCAGACTACAATGCCAAGTTATCAGAGCTATTGCATTTTTGTTGTGTATGATTGCTATTATGTTTTTTTAATTTTCGTTGAACTCATTAATAAACTGGGTTTCGGCAATGTCCGTTAAGTGCTTTACCCAAAGATACAGCTGACTAGACCAGCACTAATTCACCAAGCTATTCGGACAAACCAACATATATTGAATAAAATTTAACATATTTTAAATAAAAATAACAGAATTGCGTACCTAGAACTTCAAATATTTCTTTACGTAGCTTTTCCTGTGTCTCGGGGTTGTGAATTAAACAGAGTAGAGACCATCTGACAGTGCTCGTTGTTGTTTCTGTCCCAGCAACAAATAAATCACGAACATATTGCAACAACTGCGTATCCTGTCATTATAAATGATTAGACAAAGCGTTATATAGTTTAAAAACCTTTGATAAAAATTGGAAACGGAAAAAG
This sequence comes from Ciona savignyi, assembly GCA_000149265.1. Taxonomy (NCBI): domain Eukaryota; kingdom Metazoa; phylum Chordata; class Ascidiacea; order Phlebobranchia; family Cionidae; genus Ciona; species Ciona savignyi. Next base: position 1,858,321 of record CH003024.1, read on the forward strand.
GCTGCAAAACGACGGTCTTTAAAACAAATCCATAATTCAATCAATTATATCATGTAGGTACATTAAGAAGTGATCGCCAAACCTACCGAATAAAAACATAAAAAATACGTAAAACTTTGAACATTCGTGTGGCCGACTTAATAAATGTCCTAATATGTAGAAATTTATAAACCGTGAAGGTTTTTGCTCCGTTTTCAGCTTTCTGTTCGCCTAGGAACGCGTCAATAAAATCTCTATGGTTGTCTTGTTCATATGAAGCTTTGTGTTCTTCCACTATTTCTCGCAGTAGCTCTGGAAAGAGTGTTCTTTTATTACTGGGTTAATCGATCCATTTTCCGCCTTACTTAATATGACGCGTACATCTTCCATCAGTTCTCCATTAATTCGTGAAAAGTATGGGAAATTGATTAAAGCTGGCATGAATATTAATATCTGCAGAACAAAGCTTGCTTCTGGGTCGTTGAACCTAAAAATACCATTGAAATGATTAACTGCGCCTGCAAAACACACAGAAAGTAAAGTTATGTACCCCCTTGCTAATCTTCCCATTATCTCCTTGAACCGTTCATCGTCGTAGTCGAATCGTCTTCCCATGACGATGCTACAAATGTTGTTTGAGACTGCATTGCTCAGGATACTCTATGTGTAAAAACATATGACACCGAATTAGAATGTAACACCAATATCGTCGTACGAATCCAGTTTAAGTTTGGCAAGTCCGATATATTAAATATTTCTTTTCATTTATTAATGTCATGTTTTAACAAATGTTTGTTTTGTCGTATTTCCCCGTTCCTGTGTTGGGTTATGTCGTTCGCTGTTATTATATACTTGGGCAAATTTATGTTGCATATTTTGAGTCCAGTAAATCATGTCAAACAACTAATACCAAAACAAACTTGTAAATATTTTTAATGACATATTTAGGTTAAGCGATTAATATTAAAGTTTTGCATACTTGTATATCAAATGCTTTGCCGTCATGGGTGCGGATTGCATCGTTCAAATAAGCCACTTCCTCCGTTATACGATCTTCCATGCTTCTTTTACCAACTCCAAAACTTTAAAACAATTTTGTAATAAGAGAAGTTTAACATTGGGCAGCACTAAAAGGAGGGTAGGTGGGGAATACTCACTGAAACTATGGAAACTATTTTAATCCTATATCAACCCCAACTAACTTTAACCTAATCTTAACCCCTTCAGTTTGGATCTAAGATAATTTTAATATTTCAAACATTGGTCAGCACTAATTGAGAAAAAAGAAGAAGGGAAACTTTTTACTGAAGATGTGAAAACTAATTCTAACCCAGTACCATCACCCTGTTGCTTACCCTCTAAGAGTAGAAAGGCCAAATCTGCGTTGTCTTTTCCAATGGTCATTATAATCTATAAAGAGTACGCCATGTCCTTCAGTTATTTGATCAATGGTAGCTATTGAAGGTCTTCCGGAAAACGCGTTGCCATGTTTCACCAACCCCTATTTGATAATGTAATATGATTTGTGTTAATTGATATAGATTATATTGATACCAATTACATTCGAACAAAAAATGTCCGCCCGTTTGGGCTTTTGGTTTAGTGCGTTGCCTTCCAGTCAAATGGTTTTAGGTACGAAACTGGTCGCTAGCTAGTCGGTTGCTTCCTTGGTCAAAGCACTTGACGGACATTGCCTGAAACCCATTTACGGGGATTTACATGCTCACGAACCGTCATGTAAGACTAACCGCCGCCATTATTGCACATATTTATATCGATGTCACGACGGAATAAAATCGCTAACTTTTTCCCCACGAGTTCACCACGCTCGTTTTTACCGCCTGCTTATTTTTGTAAGTTAATCAGTCCATTGCTAGTTTTAGTTAGTATGTTTTGAAATTATCGGTAATTGCTGAGATGTATATGGCGTATTTTGGCTCCTGTTAGGGTAAATTTGTGATCATTTAGTTGTACGTATATTTTTGCTTTGAAACCGTCATTTACAAGAACATTTCGTTCCCGTGTTATTTTCGAATTTTTTCATGAAATTTTGAACAATGCGTGATTTCAAACTCTAAATAAGAGAATAAGTTATACATACTGCAACTTCTCATAAAGACAGGTGCCATCAGCCCGCACCTAGTCGGGAAGGTCAGCTTATAAGAAGGAAACTGTTCGCGAGCTTGTGCATGACGGCGGCAGTGTGTTAAGGTCACATATACAGCATCTAGTAGCGTACGCCGTACAGTCAAGTTACCGCATTGTTCACTCGACCGGATACACCTACCAATTCTGTATAAAACAGTCTTGGCGACGAGCCCATTATGGTTTCGAACTTTAGCACGATTACAAAAAACACGTCGCGCTGAGGCGTTGTTTATTTAAATATGTGTATAGGCTCGCGCATCAGCTTATAATACTAACCAAAGCTATGTTTGCTAGATTAGTATAGCTCAAGCGTGATTAGCCCGAGTACCGTGAAGCCAAAAGTAATACAAAAAGGTCAACCAACCTGCTGTATGGTTTCATGATCTCCAAGCACCACCCAATCTTGCCTCCCCATTCGTACAGACATTACGGGTCCATACTTGTTGCTCCATTTGCGCATTTTGCGCTCAGGATAATTGCCAAGAAACGGTAGAACACCCCAAGAATGGGATACCGCGAAGGCCCAGGTGGAAAATTCTTCGGTCTTCGGTACCAGTAGTACAAACCCCAGAAAAACAGTTAGGAATATAAAACTTGTGCTCACATTTATTTCATTTAACATACGTTGCAGCATGTTGATCTTTGACGGTTTCTAAGAACAATACAATTCAATATTTGAACGGTAACAATATACTGACGGTTATTGGGCTTAAATGATTTGCTGCTGCTCTTATTGACTAGCAATGCACAAATGTACATACTTCTGTTGTATTTACCTATTAAATAAGAATGTTATCATAATTAAACAAACTTAATGCTGATAATAAGCTATAAACCGTCCATGCAATGTAGCTTTCTACGTATATTATTATCAAAGCACTGGACATTATGGCAAAGCTGTAGTTTCGCTTCTTATTTATAACCTACTGAGCAATATTGCGAAACCCGACGTCACTCTGACGTCATTGTTACTCAAAGTTGCATCAGAAACAAGAGACCAGTAACAATGCTGTGACGTCATTTACAAGTTTCACAATAGCGAATGATGTAATATTTGCGTCGAATCGCACCACTTCCTACGTCGTATTAGCCTAATTTTACTAATTACGTCGTATTAGCCTAACTTTTACGTATTAACTTTAAAGCACTAGTTTTAAGCAAAAAACCGCACAATTTACTGAATTTTGACAACAGGAACAATTTATATATCGCAATGTATGTGGCTGCTTTACTATCTAGCTTTAGTTCGACCTAAACTCAATCCGCTTGTTAGTTGGGCACACAACTCAGTTCGGTTCTCTTATGCGGTGTAGGTAACTATTTCTGGATATTTGTTATTTGACACCAAACTTTTAGAGTCGGCTGTGCCAAGCAAACATTAAGGACAAAGGTTATTTAACTTTCGCAATGAACTTTAGGAAGTGTCAAAAATTGTTTGGTTAACGAATGTTCTTATATTATGCATTCTAAGGTGGCAATCATCGGTATACACCATGTATATCTTATATACCATATAAGCCCTGGCCGCCTCATAGGTAGCGATAACGGAATCTGTATTAATGTATTGTATACAGTTTGTAACGGACGTCACCACGAATAACGTATCTGCTTGCTTTACATGATAAAATGATTTATATAGCGTGGCGGTAGCAGAATGCCACGAATGGGATTTGAACCCACGACCTCAGGCTAATCGGCTTGGAGTCATGGTAGCTGAACGAACATAGCCTGGTTAAAGTTTAAATATTATGCGTGACAGGGTTTCATTGCTACCGTTACGCTATATGTGCCACCTAACCATGCAAAGCTAGGTTTTTTTAGTACTAAGGTTCACGTATGTTATTAATTACTATTTATTCTTTATAGTAATATAGAAAAAACACACATAAATATAGTAACTTCCATCTCAGCAAACTGTACTTAAAAGCCACTGAAATGATTCAGTCGTGCATAGGACAATGACAATGAAGATGGTTACATACGGTTGGTTCGTCATTTCCGATACGGCAATAAAGGAGAAATATTGCATCATTTTTTAATTGTTAATAGAATCCAATCGATGGCTGTATGCATAACATCAGTGTTGTTGATAGTTGGGTTAGAAAACTTCTCGCTGAGTTTTAGAGTTAAAGTTAGACTAGAGAGTGTCAACCACGTGTTTTAAAACCACTATTATTTTGTAAAACACATTTTGTATGATATATATATGCGAGCAGGGTCCCTAACCACAATTTGTATTTTATACACCGGGTTAGTAGTTTGTTTCTGCAAGCATAAGCGCATGGGTCCCGATCTTGTTATTAATGTTCATTACACAATATATGTTATTGTCAGATATGTGCACGTCAGATCCATGTTATGTAATATTCCTGAAATTTTTAACCGGACTGTCATAGTTTTGTTTCTGCAAGCATAAACGCATGGGTCCCATAGTTATTAAACCAAACTTTTTTTCCATGTGTAGTTAAAAAAAAGAAAAAGCGTGTTCGATTTACGAACATTTTACCACAAATGTTTTAAATTTAAGCCTCTTGTCAAGCGCTTTGGTAAAGGGAAGGTAAATTCCCGAAACAGCCCGATTGAGTTTTTCATTATTTCGGAGAATTCCCCTGGGTTTAGTACATAAATTTCTGCTTAACATATCTAAGTTATGTTATCTAAGTTAGATGTTTGTTAGATAATCTAACAATCAGTTTTAATCCGCTTTGGCGACTCCTTGTTGGAGATTTCGAAGCGATATAGCATGCCTGTAACAATCATGGTTTAAAACAAATCATAATTTTTAGGGTATTTCCCTATGTTCCCTTTTTCTTTTTGCTCAATAAGGCGGATAGGGAACATTTTGGCCGTATAAGCGCTATGCCCCAAAAACCTAATTTAAAAAAATTCCGATTTGTTTTTTTACCTCCCAGGGGAAATCCCCTGGGTATATTACCCAAAATTTTGGTTTCTGCATATCTAGACCATGTTTTCTAACAAATTACAAAGTTTCAATGTAATTCCATTACTCCTTCTGGTAGATGTCGGTGCCACAACCCATGCCTGTCACAATCATGATTTGAAAACAAAATCTTATTTTCTAGGGTATTTTCTTAGGTAATTTTTTAAATTTTTTAAGTGTTATATCATTGGCTAATGCACTTACAGTTTACCAAATTGAAATGAAATTGGAGTAGCCGTTTAAGAGCTCTGCCCAAAAAAGCTAGTTTAAAAAAAATACCGTTTTGGTTTTTCACCTTCCAGGGGAATTCCCCTGGGTATATTACCAACAGTTTTGATTTCTGCATATCTAGACCATGTTGTCTAACAAATAACAAAGTTTTATTGTAATTCCATTACTCCTTCTGGTAGATGTCGGTGCCACAACCCATGCCTGTCACAATCATGATTTGAAAACAAAATCTTATTTTTAGGGTATTTCCCTATGTAATTTTTTAAATTCTTTTAAGTGTTATATCATTGGCTAATGCACTTACAGTTTACCAAATTTAAATGAAATTGGAGTAGCCGTTTAAGCGCTCTGCCCAAAAACGCTCTTTTTTTTAAAAAAAATACCGTTTTGGTTTTTCACCTACCAGGGGAATTCTCCTGAGTATATTACCAATAATATTGGTTTCTGCATATCTAGACCATGTTGTCTAACAAATGACAAAGTTTTATTGCAATTCCATTACTCCTTCTGGTAGATGTCGGTACCACAACCAATGCCTGCCACAATCATGATTTGAAAACAAAATCTTATTTTTAGGGTATTTTCCTGGGTAATTTTTTTTAATTCTTGTAAATGGTATATCAGTGGCTGATGCCCTTACAGTTTACCAAATTTAATTAAAATTGGATTAGCCGTTCAAGCGCTATGCCCAAGAAAGCTATTTTTTAAAAAAAAGATACCGTTTTGGTTTTTCACCTCCCAGGGGAATTCCCCTCAGTATATTCCGCAAAATTTTGATCCGTGCACATCTAGACCATGTGATCTAACACAAGACAAAGTTTTATTGCGATTCCATTACCCTTCTGGTAGATGTCGTTGCCACAAGCCATGCCTGTCAAGCGTTTGACGAAAAAAAAAGAAAAAAAAAACGGACAAAAACAATATGTGTCCCATTTTTCCAAATGGGACCCATAATAAGCTTAGTTGGTAGAGTATTTGTAGCGCATAGCACGATGTCTTGGTTAGTTTCCTTAATCCCATACGTGGCAGTGTCTGCTAACGTAACGATATATTTGCCACCTTACCGTGTCAGAGTAGCAGATGCCGCACTCGCAGTCATGCTCGTTACGGAATATACATAAGAAGACTTAACATCTATATGCCGTAAAATTAGAGTATTACTGTAAGTTAATATAGCTAGTTGTTGGTTTTAATCAAGTCGGATTTTTGATGAAGATCCGGCATCTCCAAATAATCTCACGATCTGGACCATAAAGACAGACACATCTGAATAACATGTGACTAATGTGCAGTGGGGTTTTTGTGAATGTTGTTTTGTGCAGAAATATACACCATAATAAAGACGATCTAACTGTTCAATAGATTGTGTTTGTTTCCGTGGATTTTCTGATAATCGGTTAAAGGTGGGTCAAAGCAATCTTTTATTTAGAAGAAAAAATGTAAAATCAATATGTTTCCCTCGATTTTCGGAGAACATCTACTATTAAATTACTTTTCCACACAGGCTTTAATGTTCATTTTGCGATTAAATTACATTACTACAAGATATTCATAGTAGGATTATATAACAAAAATGCAAATCAATTTTAAGATTTAATACAAAAAACTGGTTCTAGGTGCTTTTTGGCTCCAGTATCACGTGTTTTCCACTCTTACTTTTAAAAACCCTGTTGTGTATACGGTATGTTTTTTTCTGCATACAGAAACGATCGGGTTTCCCGGCTACCTCATCACCCTCGGTATATCTTATATAAACTGTATAACGTTTGTTTCTGCAAGCAGAAACTAATGAGTTTCCGAGTTACCAATCCAAACTTAATATCCATGTTTTACGAATAAAGTGTTCAAGTTGGTTAAAAAACGAGAACAAAAACAGTTTATTTTATACACCTACAACTTTCCTTAAAATATAGAGTAAATAATCCTTACCAGTTCCGAAATTTCGGCTGTTATAGAACAACTATGGTGCCAAACATTCGCAAAACAGCAGTCGTGCTTGTATTATTGGGTCTCAGGGGAATTAGCCTGACACAAATTACCCAGAATGCCCCTCTGTAGATTTACCATAATATCTAACACTATCAGAAAATTTAACTCGATTGGATATTTTCTTCCTTGTTATATAAAGCGTAAATGTGACTGATCACTAGTTTCAGTGAAGTTTTAATAAATTGGAATTTCCCAGAAAAACTTTAAAAATAGGTTTGGGGCATGCGGATCTTTTTTTCGTATTTTTTAATTCATATTTAGCTTAGTGTTGCCACCTCATTTATACGCTTCATAAGATTTTTATTTATATTTGCTTAGGTATATTCTATTTTGGGGAATTTCACTGGGTCCTGTAAAATTTATTTATTTTTTCTGATTTGTTTTGTACATCTTTTAATTTCTTAGAAATTTGAAGTAAATATTCCTGTATAAACTGGAAATATCGGCGATAAAGCCGAAAGTGCTAAAAAATACGCAGGCCTCTTTTTCACATTATTCCGAAAGCGGGAATTTCCTTTGGGTTTTTTGAAAATTTAAGGTTGTTGCAAAATGCCAGTATGCCAGTTAGGATTCCTGTAAGTTGTAGCCTGATTAGATAATAAACATTATTATCCTATTTTCCTATCCTAAAGCGCAATCTTTATACCGTAACCATCCAAATAAATGCAGAAGGATGACGCAGAAGATAAAAAAGTACATGGAATAAATCGGGATATTGATTGACGTACCTTACCTGATGATTGTCCTAGTGTTAAACGACCAATGCATTTTTCCTTTCATGACGATAAACATAAATATCCTACGCTGCTATCCAAAAGCGGGATACCATATAGGACGTAGACAATCAAATTTACGCAGAAGAAAGCAGGATATTGAATGCTGTGTCATCATCTAACCTACATTTTAAAGTAAGGCATAGTTATTTTCATAATGTATTTCAAAGTTATATGTATAGCAAGGTAATGTATATTGCAACATAGGTAGACAAAAGCAATTGTAAATTTGAAGTATTCTACATTACGAAAATTAGAGTGAAACATGATTCTCGTTTTCGTGTTGATGATTTATCTTTTTTCTGCTGAAGCTTCTACAAGTAAGTAATATAGGATATGCCTAAATACCGTTCAACAGGCAATTACGTCAAATGAAAATTTTTTAGGTTTGATTAAAAAAAATAGCATTCATTATTGATATTGCGAATTAAATTATTCCGCAGATACATTAGCGACCATTAAAGGATCAACCGAGTTATTTTCATCATCCGACACAACCAAATGGAACATCAAAATCGACTACGACTTGTGCTTGTCTTTTGTGCCTTACCACATCAAAGCTACCGCTCGCCCCTACAACCCGACTGGCCCAGAAACTTTCAAGGCCACTGTTGTCAAGATTAACTACTACCACTTCATACTTCAGTTGGAACGCACAGATCACGACCCGGGTTGGAGAGGGGCTTTAAAAATCGACTGGGAGCTTTTTACGGTATCAGGTACAGATATCTAAATCTATGTTGTGCATATTTTACATTAATTCTGTGAACAGTTTTAGATAGGTGTAATGTTTGACTTTTTTATAAAAAATAGTTGTCCGGTTGACTTTGAGATATGTTAGATAGAAATTTATAAAAAATTATTTTAGGTATTGTTGGTTTAAAAACCTTAGGAAATGTTGGTTTAAAAAGTATTGATGGATTGATATTTAATAAATCGTTATATATAGGCTTGACCTATAAAATACCCTGGTATATACGGTTCTTATGTTTAAAATACTTGATCGTAAATGTCCTAACCGTCTCTGTATAAGGCACCACTTGACCAAAAAGCTATTTATTTGGGTAATCTGTAGTTGTACTTGTTTTCACGTAGCATTTTATTTAGGTATATCCGGTAACATTGCAAGTAAAATTGACGTTGTCAAGTTTATTTATTGTGTAGCGACATTCGCGGCTTGTGTAATATTTGTTGCACATTATATTAAGTTTGGTTAAATTGTTTAATTAAGCCATTATTCATTGCTGCAAAGCTGTGTGCGCTGTTCTAAAAACCTTTGTGCCTCACTTCCTGTGCGTGCCAACGGGATATAATCCCCACGCCATACGTAGTTGCAAGCTAATGTTTTGTGTATACAGTTTTTGCATTTTTTATTATCGAAAACGCGTTTTGGAATAAGGACCAAAAATAAATCGCCTGCTCGGGCCCGGCTCCGAGCATGTTCAGGCAACCAGTTGAAGTGCATGTGTTTTACTGTATCAGCTTATAAGATACAATTAAGAAACCTTCCGAGACGGAGTCAATTTGTAGTTTAATTAGTTGGAGAATTCGGGTCAGATTTATTGTTGGGATAAACATGCCAACCGGCCACAAAAGCACCTGATTCTCCACTTGGCATGTTTATCCCATCGGAAGGTATCCTAATTGTATCTTATAAGCTGATACAGTAAAACACATGCACTTCAACTGGTTGCCTTAACATGCTCGGAGCCGCGCCCGAGCAGGCGATTTATTTTTGGTCCTTATTCAAAACGCGTTTTCGATAATAAAAAATGCAAAAACTGTGTGCACAAAATATATTGTTTTAGCTGCAGTTATGAAAGCAAAGACATGCGGTTATAATACATAATTACCCTTCTTTGCTCACGCTTTCCCATAGTTGGCACTGGGTAGTTTTAAAAACTAATTATTTTCATCAATAAATAAAATAAAATATGGACCTGGACTTTGAATCCGAATTAATATGGACAATATTTTTAAAATGATAACACAATGCTATCATGAGTTCCATGAGTTCCATAAAAAAGCGGGGAACTAAGTTTGTGCTTATACACTTAGGCGGCTTATTAAAAAGTTATTATTATGTTACACAAATTAGCTTCTCGATAATCTGTAGTAAGTTATGAATGTTCTGTATAAAATGCCTCCATTTGCAATAAGCAGTAAAAAGCATTTAACACAACTAATAAAACATTGCACTCTTACGGTAATACTGTATATCAGAAATAAGCGGTGAAATTTAACGGTTTTAAGCGTTAAGTATATATTAGCGTTATTAACGTTGGTCACGGAGCCATAATATGGTACCAACGCACAATGCCAACTAACAAAGATAAGACATTGTAACATTAATGCGCTTTACGACATCTTTGTTGTTTTATTGTAATTTAGTTTTAGACTGTAAACAAAATACCGTGGGAGGCGACAATCGTAACTGAATGATGAAACAAAATAATTTACAGGCAAAAAAGTGTAATTATTTAATATATCACAGTATTATGTTACACAAGCTAGTATAATCTGACTACCATTAGCCATATTTTACTAAGTTTCATTTCTTAACAGATTACATATCAGCAACTGCCACCTTGCAATACAGCGTCGACTACGATTGGAACCTACAATTCACCCAGAACAATTCCAAAGTATCCCTTGTTTATAACCAAGGAACTTCTTCCGTAGTTGCTAACCAGAGTAACCCTAATCTTCAGCCTCTTCTTTCTAGTTCTAGGCAAAACGGTCACCGTTATCTTGTGTTTAATAATGACCCATCTCCTAAGCTCATCGCGAATATTGATCTAAACCGAATTCCTGGGCAACAAGACTTAATAACCGTGTTTATTGCGTACAGGATCGACAGTTGGCCCCATATCACCCCGCATACAATTGTAAACGGTCTTTTTGGCAATGACAATATAAACTGGAGTAAGTTTGTCTTTTTTAGTAAACAGTCTAATGTACCACTTATTGTGGGTGGTGCTAATCCAGATAGAATTACAATAACTTCCTTTCCTGTAAATGCAAATCCAACAACCCTTGGTGTTTGGAATATCCTTAGCGTTCAATGGAATGTTGATGGTGGTGTTGGCGCCAGTAGTGTTTGGTGCAATGGAAAACTACTTCAACGGTTCCAAGCCAGAACGTCTCCTTCAGACACAGTATTCACTATCGGAAATATAGAAGCAAGTGGGCAATACCACTCCCATTTGTCGATCGGTGAACTTATACTCTTCCGAGGGATCATAATCACGGACGTGGTAATGCAGGAATACCACCAGCACCTTGTTAATAAGTGGGGTGTAACTGCGGATCCAATTAGTAGTTAGAACAATCTATTAAAAGCTACAAACCTAGTCGGCTTCAAGCGTCTGCCCAATAATACATTCGGTGGAAAATATAGTTTTCAACCAAAGATTTGTGAACTGTAAATATTTATGTCGCTTGAAAATTAATTTTGTCTTCAAGAATAAAATTACAAGTATAGTTCACCATACTATAATACTAGTAAGCTTCAATCGTGTTTTAATCACCACAAATTGTAAAACACATTTTTACTGTATATAAAATTGTAACTAAGCATATAATATTGGACTTCGGACAATTACTCACATTTTGTTGCTGCAAGCAAAAAAACGGATTGGCGTCTGAAGTAATAAATCGAGGATGTTGTCCATGTTTATTTAAATGAGTATTGTTGCCGGTGTAACAACTGTGTGATATCTTTTATTTTGATTACCCACATATAATAACTTTTTGTTAAAATTAATACCTTTTTTTGAATAAAAAAGTGCTACCATTTTTTAAATAATTTTTTAACCTAATGCATATTATCTTAGTATGCGACCAGGAAATCTACATCGGCTAACACACATTACTTGTTTTTATAGTTGTACAGTATTAAGGGTTCACATGTAAAAGAGTTTCCGTTGATCACTATAAATAAAACAATAACTATTTTATATATAAACCCTACCTATTCAAAGGCTACCGAATCATTAGGTTCTTGTGGGTATAGGATATTCAAATCGTTTTTTTTGTCCGTCTTGAAATTCAAAATCGATTTGTAATGGTTTTAAAACTGTAGCTGATTTTTATACATGGTAATAATGTACTATGGTAACAATGTGCTGTTCTATAGTAATTTATGAATTTAATATTTTAACGGAATTCCCGTGGTAACTTGCGGTATGTAGTGTCCGTTTGTTACTTTTCAGTTTATATTATTCACCTACATCTTTCCTTACCATTGAAAATAAATAATCCTAACCAGTTTCGAAATATCAAATATTATAGAATAACCGGTGCTAAAAATTCGCACAACGGCAGTCGTTCTTATATTTGTGGGTCTCTCGGGAATTACCCTGACGCAATTTACCCAGAATGTCCCACTGTAGATCCAAACCATACTAGCTAATGTCAGCAGAAAATTTAACTTGATTGGACATTTACTTCCTTATTATTTAAAGCGTAAATGTGACTGATCACTAGTTCCAGAGATAAGAGGATTTCCCAGAAAAGGGTCAAAAATAGGTTTGGGCCATACGCATCTTTTTTGTTCGTATTTAATTTTTCGTGCGACTTGTTAGTCTGGCGGTTTAGTGGGTCGCCTCTCAACCAAAAGGTTGCAGGTTAGAAACTAGCTAGCTAGTCGGTCGTGTCCTTGCGCAAGGCACCTAACGGACATTGCCTGAACCCAGCGAATTAATGGGTACTGCCAAATTAAAAATACGTTTTATCATACAACACACTGCAATATGTCCGCCCGGTTGGTCTAACGGTTAAGTGCGTCACCTTTCATTCGAAAGGTTGCAGGTGCGAAACTGGTCGCTAGCTAGTCGGTTGTAACCTTGGGCAGGGCACTTTACGGATATTGCCTAAACCTAGCGGATTAATGAGTTCTACCAAATTAAAGGAACGTGTCTATCATATACAACACACTGCAATAGCTCCGGTAACCCGTCGGTGGACGCGAGCTGATCTGACGATTGCCCCTGTGTTAACACACCTTGGTTTTCCCATTCGGGGGGATAAACATGAATATCCCATTCTATATCCTATTCTATCCTAATTATACTTTTGTGCAGCACATAGTTACGAATATACGTAACGGCGAAAGTCGATGATATTTAAACACGAATGAGTGATTCTCCAAATTTCATTGCTACAAAAAGCATTACAAGCGAATAAATAAATCTTCCATGAACTATTGCAACAGAAAATCTTTAAGATCTCAGCTACTATGAGCATTGTTCGTTCTGTTTGTAATGCCCATCAGCCAAACGTGCTGCAGCGTCAAGGTGTTTTTCAGCATCGGCTTGTGCGGTTTCAATAAAGAAGTCTCGAGTTTTAGCAGCGACCTCATTCGGTATAATTCTCAAAGGTCGCCCAGTGCTCATTGCGGTTATCTGTTGATTTTTACATTCAATACTTCGTTTGGAAATGTATATATATTGTGTTTTATCTTCCGGTTACTGGAGCTATCAAAGTTCGTTGTCTATGATAAAAACGCTTCTTCAAAATGTTAAAGAACCCTCTAATTCGCTGAGTATACCCAATATTTACTACGTGCCTTCTCCAAGTACGCAACAAGGTAGCCAGCGACCGGTTTCGAACCTTCGCCTGAAGGGCGGCGGCCGAACACAGATATTTAACACGATTGTAAGTTACCTGCGTCTCACAAGCCCTTTCCATGTAAAACATCATATAAAATGCGATGGCAACCGAAGGGGCAGCTACCAGGAGACCGTGGTTGCCCATCAATAAAACATCCTTTTCTACATGAAAAATAATTCATATTAAATTTGTAAGTTTTTCAATTTACCTAAATTTTACGCGAAATGTGTGTGTATGTGTGTTTTGAAACGGTTTTTAACCACTGGTGGAATTTCATTTTAGGGTTTTTTTCTTTTTCCACTTAATCCCAAAGCCGGCTCCCCCCTCAGTATTGGGTCGCGCTTGCACACTTTACACAAGTATTAAATAACATCAAATTTAATTAGTTAATTTTGATTTAAATTGTTTTTGTTGAAATTTATTTTTTTTAATGTAAGGTTTAACGGCCACGTCATTTTTTCCCCATAACTTGCAATGTGTCTAGTCACTGGCGTGTTTTAACTACTGTAGTTTTGCCGTTTCATCCTGTCTCCTTAATTTGTAACAAATGTTGTATTCTTCTTTATTGTAACGAAGGAGCAAAAAAATAAGACTAAACTAAACTATGTATATAGGTTTTGTTTCTAAAGGGTAGGAACTAATCGGCCATTTGGTTTACCGAGCCAACTTATTTTCCATGTTCTATGAAAGATATATATTGTTCTGGGATTATCAACAATAAAAACATAACTTTAAATAAATCTCGGAATGCACTTTATCATAAGATTAGCTTAAATAAGTAATTTTTTTACTTTAGCGAATTCTGGTCATTATGTGTCCATTTTTAAAAGATACCCAATTAAGGTAAAATCCGCGTCAGATAGTTGTACCAATGCAGTAGCTAGTGTAGAAACAAATGTTTTATATAGGATTTTATATTATAGGTTAACGTGTTATGAAACTAACATATGGGATAGGATAGGATATATATTCATGTTTATCCCCGTGAATGGGAAAACATAGGGAGTTAACACACGGGAAATCGTCAGATCACCTTGTGCTCACCGTCGGGTTACCGAAGCTATTTCAGTGTGTTGTGTATAATTCACACATTCCTTCAATTTGGTAGAACCCATTAATTTGGTGGGTTCAGGCGATTTTCGTTAAGTGCCTTGTCCAAGGACACATCCCAGTAGCTAGCTAGCGTTTCGAACCTGCAACTTTTTGGTTGGAAGGCGTTGCTCTAAACTACCAGACTAATCGGTAGAAATATAGTTAGGTACCTCCCAATGACTGAGCCAGTCTTTTCCCTTCTTCATTCTCAGAAGTGCTTATTCCATCATACTGAGTGTCGTATGCAATTGCGTTGTGGAAGTATGTTGAGTTTTGATGGATATTGAGCAGGGTAGGGTCTTCCAAGCAGCCTGTATACAAAGTTCAGTGTTGAAGAGTTAGCTTTGGCGGCCATGTTCTGCCATTCCGATGGAAACTCACTAAGGCAATTTAATCAATATTATTTAACGAAATTCGTTTGGCTGTGTTTTTCTGATTATTAACAGTGATTAAGGAATGTTATTTGTATTATATAAACAAAAAAATAAACACAGTAACCAACTTGGGGTTGTAATAGATTATAGCTTCAAGAATTAGTGGTCTGGTGTCGACTCATAATAGATTTTATTCAATCTAGACTATATTGCCCATCAGTATAAGTAAACTTTGGTATTTAGGTAACTTTAACCGCGCGCTTTATAGCTTAATATTTATAGTGCAATTCTCGTAAAATTTAACCTTGAAGAAATTAAGATTAAGTGGTGTTACTACTGCTAACTCGTTATTACGATCTATGAGTACACAACACTGGAAGTATGTCAACCCAGCAGGAAATATTTGGTTAGATTAAAGCAGTGCCTAGTTATGGGTCCCATTCGGAAAATGGAACGCATTGCTTGTCTCCGTTTTTTCGTTTTTTTGTCTCGTTTTTTTGGTGCAATGCTTGAAAGGCATTGCTTGTTGGCCCGACATCTACCAGAATAGATATGCAATCGCTATAAAACTTTGCCATTTGTTATACAACATACACGGTCTAAATATGCAGAAACTAACATTTTGGGCGATCAATCTAACCCCTGGGACGTTAAAACCAAAACGGTATTTTTTTCTAAGAATTTTGATTTTTTTAGCATAGCACTTGAACGGCTTTGTTCAATTTTAGTTAGATTTGGTGAAATTTTATTGCGGTATCTGCCACTGTACCAATGAGAAAAAAGAAATAAAATACCTAGGGAAATACCCTAAATTACCGATTGGTTGGAGGTATAGGATATTCATGTTTTTCCCCGTGAATGGGAAACCAAGGGGGTTAACACACCGGTAATCGTCAGATCACCTCGCCCCCACCGTCGGAGCTATTAGAGTGTGTTTTGTATAGATTAGACGTTTCTTTAATTTAGTAGGTTCAAATTACTAGCTAGCGATCAGTTTTGATCCATAACCCTTCGGCTAGAAGGCCTACTATGACTTTAAGCTTTTTCGTCACACTCAAATAAGGCAAGAACATTAATCTTTATTATTTTGTGCAAAGTTAAATGAACTGCAATCATCCGGGTTAAAGCAATATTCCCAAAGGGACTATCTAGCGGCTGGTTTCGAAGACGCTACCTTCTCTCTTGCATTCCACCGCACTAAACCTCCAGACTAATCGTTAGGGCAACTAATACATGAACATGCTTACTTAGAGTTGTAGCGTACTTTGCATGTGAGTGTATTACCGCTTTAACATCTGGTCTTCTTTCATATATGGGCATATGCACCGCCATTGATATATCATTCACCGTTGTATTGTTACCTTCCACCAGTTTCCCACTTTTTGAATCGACACCCAGTAATATATCAGGCGTAGCATCTGTCATGTGATCAACATTAACACCATTGCAGATTGATTAAGCAAATCTATAGTGAAACTGGTTAAACTTTATTCGTAATGAATACGAAATGCATGTTAATAAATACGAACAGCAAAAAGTATTTGAACCTTATATTTATTAGAATATCACAGAAATATACAAAACTTGCTAAGTGTAGTATCGATAAAAGAAATCCCACAGTATTGTAAGATAGAGTATTTTTAAGATAAGTTTTAACACACCTTGCCACAATACGCCGTCAGGAATAAACAAAATAACTTCGCCATTGCCAGATTTTGCGGGTGCAATTGCAGACACGTGATTTGCTACTCCCTCTTGAAAGCCATACCTGAAATAAAATGTTGTTTTATTAGACCACATACGGGACATGTTGTATTAAGTGATTATACGAGAAACACACTATAATCCATCATCACTAATCAATTCACTCTATCGGTTGATATTTTCAGAATAAATAGGATATGGTAATTCATGTTTATCTACCGATGTAAAAAAGCGACTTTTCACGTGTAATTTGCAGATTACCTCGAGCACATCGTCCGGGTAAAGGAGCAATTTATTGTATAATTTGAGACGTTTCTACCGTTTTATTTTTTTTTTAACCAAGCCAAGTTCCGAACCCATGATGGGAACGTTACGCAGACCGTTTTTGTATTGTATTCGGTATATGTATCGGTCGCGTTAACCAGTTGGCCACACGACTGTACGTTTGTACCGTTTTGATTTAACGCATTGTTCCAGGTGGGTTTTAGCGACGTCTGCTTAACTTAACAGCAGCGGATTTCAAACAACAAAATTAAAGCCCCGTTTACACCAAGTGTAACTCGGCGTATAGCCAACATCAAACAAACAAAGAAATATTCGCAAAGCGTACGCTCAGCGCTCGTCCAGAAAACCGAGGTGCTTTATACCGAGGTTCGCTCGTGTACCGAATTTCATGGACGTAGTTAGAGTGCGTTATAATATATATCCATGCCAAGAATTTGTTGCCATTGATACAGTGAAGTCGTCTTTATTTCAATGGAAACGTATGAAGTGTAGAGTCTGTCCAGAGATGGATACCTGACCCTAGAAATAATGTAGAGTCTGGTAACCAGTCCAGATTTCTGCTTCTATTTTGCAGCCTCTACTTGCTGCTAAGGGTAATGGTGCCCAGCGATCGCCTCTTAACCTATACGGTATTCCCAAACTCTTGGCTGGAAGCCTTTATCTAAGGCTCTAAGTCTCTACGTAAATCAACCAACACAGATTGGGTTTCACTTGTGTTCTATTAGCGTTAAAAGGAAAGAATGCGATTTCTAGGGTGGATTCTCTACCATTTGCCCTTATTCAATAAAAAGCGGTTAATTAGTCTTACACACTATTAATTACAAATCAAATTAACGAACACAATTTAAGATTACTTTAGATTAACTATCGAATCAAAACTGACCACATGGAAGGCAAAAAAGAAAACTATCACACAGACTCGTGTAAAACATAGAATTATATGATTAATATCCGTAACATGAAGTTTACAATAATTTTTACACACCTACAAAAACAAAATTATATTGCTACAGCTTACCTGTGAGTAATCAACATGTACTGTACATGCAGTGGTGGCGTTAGTGGGGTAGCAGAGTGGGCCGGCCACCCCTGAAAATATCGGCCACTTCTTTAAATCACCCACTTATGTATTTTAAATTCCATGTTAAAAGTAAATAAAAGTTGAAAAAGGTTTTATGTTCAGGCGCTATTCGATTAATGTGTCATACTTCCTTTCCATATCACCGATCAGCTAGGCAACGCATTTTAATAACAATGATTAAGTACTGGAGTGTAGAGTGCAATTTGGATGAGCGGACTGCTTCGTTTAAAACGTGCCACACACCCAACGTTTACTTATATGCAAATGTTGCTTCCTGTGAAGTCACACACGCGCGTATCTTGTTTATAATATCGTCCTTTCAACGGTCCGCGCACTCTCGTATTTGCCAGTTAGTCAACAAAACTGCGGTTAAATTTAATCATGCTTTCTTGCTGAGGCAGAAAACACCCCTTTTTTTATATAAAACCAGCGATCGATATTAATATACGGTAGCGTGGACAACATATAAATAAGGCAAACCAGCATATTCTAAGTTGTGTTTATACCCATTGTGTTAACGTAGGGAGCGTTAAAACACGGGCAATCCGCAAATTTCCTTGTGCAACAAGTCAGATGCGCCGTAACCGCAACGAGGAACAAATAAGAAAGATATGTTTTGGAATAAGCAATTCGTAGTTCTCACTCTAATTCGATTGCTAAACAAGTTGTATATTAGGCTATAATCTCTCGCGAAATAAACGTGCCTAACTGGCTAATATCACCAATCACCAATTATGGCGAAAATCAGAACATCATAATCACGCAATGCAATAAATATTAGAACAAACTATAGTTTGGTGTATTATTTATTGCATTGCGTTTCAAGAATACAAGTTTCAAAAAGCTAATATTGCAAACAGTGTTTTTTATTAAAAAGATCAAATGCAAATATAATAAAAACGAACTGTTAATGACTTAAAAAATGAAACGTTATGTTAGCTCGAATATCTCCCTGGTAAATTTTAACATAGCGCTATCTAACCTAATTACGCGATCACGAAAGTGACGCGTATTACAATTACTGCTTCGCTTTTATCTACTCGCATTAAGGTTTGCTCGTTTAAATTGCGATAGCGAAATGGAACCAATATTTAGACGGGCAGTCGTGTATTATTCGGTAAAAGACGGTTTAAAGATGTTTCTCCCCATCTATGTACATAGGTATTTAAAAAAATCGCGCTTTTGCTCGCTTGGCTCGCGGGAGACATTACCGCCCACCCTTGGATTTCAAAACAACGCCGCCTATGTGTACACGTATTTAGTAATATTTCACTAAAGGTACGTAGGATACAGCCCAACTCCCAAAATTGTACTATTAACACATTTATTATTGGGTTGCCCAAATTTACAGACTATATTTACTGTAATAATATGTTAAGAATTTGTGATGGAAACTAGCGAGTTGTCCAAAGAGGTTTTCTCTGTGAAAGCACAAACATTTCCTTGTTTATACATTATTTCCATGATCCCATATTGATTTTTTGTTTATAACATTTTCCAAAACGAAAGTAAACGGTTAGGCTTGTATAAAAGTACACCAGTAATCAGGAAGTGTGTACCCTTATTGCGATATCACTTTACGAATCAGTATTATGTATTTCGAGAACCTCATACTATATATTCAAAACTGGTAAGGTGCGGTGCAATATAGAAAAAAAAACATTACTACAAAATAATCTGACGTGTGATAATAAAAAGTACTTGGCTTTCTGTAGATTATTCTTAACATAATTTTATGGCCGCTATTTCTTATTCAACAACCAAACTTACCAAGCTAATGCACGAAAAGCTTTAGCTAATTTCTCACGAATAACATCATTTTCTTGGGATGGATTCATTGTGAAAAATTTAGTCCTTCAGATTATCCTATTTATGACCTGATGACTAAATGTGTTATTTGTATATTGGCGGTTGGGGATAACAGTAGGTTGGGATATCTTTTATCGCAAGTCAACCCATTCCCACGGCCCCGCTCCACGTAAATGTAAAAACGCAAGGAGCGTTATCACACGAACAATCTACAGATTGCTTTGCGCCCACCGTCGGACTACCGGAGCTTTCACAGTGTGCTGTATATGATTTAGACCAGGGTTATCAATCTTTTTATATTCTTTGCCCACTTTTGTTTTGAGAATATTCCGTGGCTTACTTTAAAATTACCAAGTAGGCTCTCTAAATTATACAATACAGATACTCGAAATTATAAGACAAATGGGGCCATAATTGCCAAATACCAGTACGAATTTCGTTCGTAGTTTGATTTTTTAAATATTAATTAAATAGTCCTGCTGATGCCCTCTAAGATAGTGTCGTTTATGTTATAAAGTGTCGGAAACGCCATACCAGCTTCTTTCATTTCAGCTTTAATCAAAACTAGAGACACACAAGTGTAGTGTTAAATTATCTAACGAATGAAACTAAAGTTTCACCAACTTATAATTAACCAAATAGCTTGTTGGATCACCTCCAAATTCTTCTATGGCCCACCGGTTAAGAACCCCTGATTTAGACGTTTGTTAAATTTTAGTGAAACCCATTTATTTACTGGTTCCGAGCAATATCCGTTAAGTAGCTTTCCCAAGCACACAACCGACTAACTAGAAACCAGTTTCGATCTTACAACCCTTTGCGTAAAAGGCGACGCTTTAAGCCCCCAAGCTACGTCAAACTCAAATAATGTAAGAACATGATTTTTATTATTTTGTGCAAAGTGAAATAAAAAGAAATAGTATTGAATTAGAAAAAAGGTAATTATAGTTAATTAGAGAAAAATTAATTATAATTGATATTTCCTAATTATAAACTTCGTCGAAATACAGTAGTTCTAACCATCGGCAATCTTATTTACCGTTACATACCTCCGCTTATAAGTACTTTTTGTAAAAACTTTGATGTTTAAACTTGATTAAACACGTCATATTAAAAACTGTTTATAACTTTATATAATTTCTCTAAACATGCATTATCTAAAACTGTTGATAAGTTAATATCATTTCTCCGGCAAATAATAAATTTTAATATAGAACCTTAAAATTCTAATCACTTTATAGGTGCAGTGTGGCGAGAAAAGACACCTCTCACACCAGACAACATTAACTAAATAGATAAACTTGCTATATTCCTGTCTGGTAGTGTTTGTTATACACGTTCGGCAGCATCGGCTGCAAACTGCTGCGCGCAAGGCTGACTGCTTGTGTTGGTTCAGTTTAAATAACAACGACTGCGGTCACAGAACACTTCCAGTTGACTCGAATACAATAGAGTCATGTACCTTGATTAACACCGTGGGTAGATTATGGAATGGGTTTGGTAAAGCGACGTTTTATTTATTTTTTTTTAACCAAGCCAAGTTCCGAACCCATGATGGGATCGTTACGCAGACCGTTTTTGTATTGTATTCGGTATATGTATCGGTCGCGTTAACCAGTTGGCCACACGACTGTACGTTTGTACCGTTTTGATTTAACGCATTGTTCCAGGTGGGTTTTAGCGACGTCTGCTTAACTTAACAGCAGCGGATTTCAAACAACAAACATTAAAGCCCCGTTTACACCAAGTGTAGCTCGGCATATAGCCAACATCAAACAAACAAAGAAATATTCGCTCAGCCTACGATCAGCGCGCGTCCAGAAAACCGAGGTGCGTTATACCGAGGTTCGCTCGTGTGACGAATTTCTTGGACGTAGCTATAAGAGTGCGTTATAATATATTTTCATGCCAAGAATTTGTTGCCATTAATACAGTGAAGTCGTCTTTATTTCAATGGAAACGTATGAACTTTACAATAATTTTTACACACCTACAAAAACAAAATTATATTGATACAGCTTACCTGTGAGTAACCAACATGTACTGTACATGCAGTGGTGGCGTTAGTGGGGTGGCAGAGTGGGCCGGCCACCCCTGAAAATATCGGCCACTTCTTTAAATCACCCACTTATGTATTTTAAATTCCATGTTAAAAGTAAATAAAAGTTAAAAAAGGTTTTATGTTCAGGCGCTATTCGATTAATGTGTCATACTCCCTCTCCCTATCACCGATCAGCTAGGCAACGCATTTTAATAACAATGATTAAGTACTGGAGTGTAGAGTGCAATTTGGATGAGCGGACTGCTTCGTTTAAAACGTGCCACACACCCAACGTTTACTTATATGCAAATGTTGCTTCCTGTGAAGTCACACACACGCGTATCTTGTTTATAATATCGTCCTTTCAACGGTCCGCGCACTCTCGTATTTGCCAGTTAGTCAACAAAACCGCGGGGTTAAAATTTAATCACGCTTTCTTGCTGTGGCAGAAAACACCCTTTTTTATATAAAACCACCGATCGATATTAATATACGGTAGCGTGGACAACATATAAATAAGGCAAACCAGCATATTCTAAGTTGTGTTTATACCCATTGTGTTAACGTAGGGAGCGTTAAAACACGGGCAATCCGCAAATTTCCTTGTGCAACAAGTCAGATGCGCCGTAACCGCAACGAGGAACAAATAAGAAAGATATGTTTTGGAATAAGCAATTCGTAGTTCTCACTCTAATTCGATTGCTAAACAAGTTGTATATTAGGCTATAATCTCTCGCGAAATAAACGTGCCTAACTGGCTAATATCACCAATTATGGCGTTTTTTTTTTCTTTTTGTGTTAAAATCAGAACATCATAATCACGCAATGCAATAAATATTAGAACAAATTATAGTTTGGTGTATTATTTATTGCATTGCGTTTCAAGAATACAAGTTTCAAAAAGCTAATATTGCAAACAGTGTTTTTTATTAAAAAGATCAAATGCAAATATAATAAAAACGAACTGTTAATGACTTAAAAAATGAAACTTTATGTTAGCTTGAATATCTCCTTGGTAAATTTTAACATAGCGCTATCTAACCTAATTACGCGATCACGAAAGTGACGCGTATTACAATTACTGCTTCGCTTTTATCTACTCGCATTAAGGTTTGCTCGTTTAAATTGCGATAGCGAAATGGAACCAATATTTAGACGGGCAGTCGTGTATTATTCGGTAAAAGACGATTTAAAGATGTTTCTCCCCATCTATGTAGATAGGTATTTAAAAAAATCGCGCTTTTGCTCGCTTGGCTCGCGGGAGACATTACCGCCCACCCTGGGATTTCAAAACAACGCCGCCTATGTGTACACGTATTTAGTAATATTTCACTAAAGGTACGTAGGATACAGCCCAACACCCAAAATTGTACTATTAACACATTTATTATTGGGTTGCCCAAATTTACAGACTATATTTACTGTAATAATATGTTAAGAATTTGTGATGGAAACTAGCGAGTTGTCCAAAGAGGTTTTCTCTGTGAAAGCACAAACATTTCCTTGTTTATACAATATTTCCATGATCCCATATTGATTTTTTGTTTATAACATTTTCCAAAACGAAAGTAAACGGTTAGGCTTGTATAAAAGTACACCAGTAATCAGGAAGTGTTTCCCTTTATTGCGATATCACTTTACGAATCAGTATTATGTATTTCGAGAACCTCATACTATATATTCCAAACTGGTAAGGTGCGGTGCAATATAGAAAAAAAACATTACTACAAAATAATCTGACGTGTGATAATAAAAAGTACTTGGCTTTCTGTAGATTATTCTTAACACAATTTTATGGCCGCTATTTCTTATTCAACAACAAAACTTACCGAGCTAATGCACGAAAAGCTTTAGCTAATTTCTCACGAATAACATCATTTTCTTGGGATGGATTCATTGTGAAAAATTTAGTCCTTCAGATTATCCTATTTATGACCTGATGACTAAATGTGTTATTTGTATATTGGCGGTTTGGGATCAATCAAAACTAGAGACACACAAGTGTACTGTTAAATTATCTAACAATTGAAACTAAAGTTTTCACCAACTGTTGATAACTTTATATAATTTCTCTGAACATGCATTATCTAAAACTGTTGATAAATTTATATAATTTCTCCGAACATGCATTATTTAAAACTGTTGATCACTTTGTATAATTTCTCTAAGCATGCATTATCTAAAACTGTTGATAAGTTAATATCATTTCTCCGGCTACTAATCAATTTTAATATAGAACCTTAAAATTCTAATCACTTTTTAGGTGCAGTGTGGCGAGAAAAGACACCTCTAACACCAGACAACATTAACTAAATAGTTAAACTTGCTATATTCCTGTCTGGTATTGTTTGTTATATTTAACACCCTCGACAGCATCGGCTGTAAACTGCTGTGCGCTAGGCTGGCTGCTTGTGTTGGTTCAGTTTAAATAACAACGACTCACAGATCAGCGATCACAGAACACTCCCAGTTGACTCGAATACAATACAGTCATGTACCTTGATTAACACCGTGGGTACAATATGCAATGGGTTTGGTAAAGCGACTGCGGACATGAGGTAATATTTTATTGTACTCCAATCGGCGCTGGGTTTCTTAAACGGACTAATAACGGGTATCATCAGTTCTCGTCCTTTTTATGACTCGTATATGGGAATGTACAATACTGTAAAGCCAATTCGATCCTAACTCCGTCACGGAAGATCCTTTTATTCTTGTTTAAATGGATATAGTCCAACTTGTAGAAATTATAGAAGAACTGGAAACAGGGTTTTCATTGAGTTAAAATTCTCACGAAACAATCACACATCAAGTGACAGGAAGGACTTTGAACGCAGTTCTCAGAAGCCATAATACTCTTATCACGTGATGTGTGATTTCTTCGTAACGTTTGTTATAGATTGTCTAAAGCTAAGAGAACAAAACAGACGCGCAGGCCGAGCTAAAATCGTATTAATCTGAACTAGCGGTGTTCGCCGCTGCCGTGTCCTTACAGGATTGCCAAGAGTGTGTTTATTGCACGGACATTTCTTAGGCGACCTTGCCCTCAGTCTAATTGCCGGATGTATTGCAGTGTATTCAATATTTGATATTGCCCTGGATGCAGCCGAGAGTTCAAAACTGATTGTAAGCTAAAAGTGACTGCAAGCAATCTTTTTAACGTTTTCGCCAGAAAATCCAATTTTTCGTGTAACAACACCCTTCCTTTTTCCATCCACGGGGAGTAACATAAATATATATATGTCCAAACAAAGCATTTAAAGTTAATCGCAATGAGCACTG
The DNA here is from genome assembly GCA_000149265.1 of Ciona savignyi. NCBI lineage: Eukaryota > Metazoa > Chordata > Ascidiacea > Phlebobranchia > Cionidae > Ciona > Ciona savignyi. The sequence continues at coordinate 1,883,663 of CH003024.1, forward strand.
TCCGACCTATAAAACTTATTTTGTTGACCACAATCTCTTGTTAACCACAATCTCTTGTTGACCACAATCTTTGTTGACCACAATCTTTGTTGACCACAATCTATTGTTAACCACAATCTCTTGTTGACCACAATCTCTCGTTGACCACAATCTCTTGTTTACCACAATCTTTGTTGACCAAAATATCTTGTTGTTGACCACAATCTCTCGTTGACCAGAATCTCTTGTTGTTGAACACAATCTCTCGTTGACCAGAATCTCTTGTTGTTGAACACAATCTCTTGTTGTTGATAACAATCTCTTGTTGACTACAATCCCTTGTTGACCACAATCTCTTGTTGACCACAATCTCTCGTTGACCACAATCTCTTGTTGACCACAATCTCTTGTTGACCACAATCTCTTGTTGGCTACAATCTCTCGTTGACCACAATCTCATGTTGACCACAATTTCTTGTTGACCACAATCTCTCGTTAACCACAATCTCTTGTTGTTGAACACAATCTCTTGTTGTTGATAACAATCTCATGTTGACCACAATCTCTTGTTGACCACAATCTCTCGTTAACCACAATCTCTTGTTGACCATAATATCGTGTTAACCACAATCTTTTGTTTACCACAATCTCTTGTTGACCACAATCTCTTGTTGACCACACTCTTTTGTTGGCCACAATCTCTTGTTGACCACAATCTCTTGTTGACCACAATCTCTTGTTGATGACCACAATCTCTTGTTGACCACAATCTCATGTTGACCACATCAATCTCTTGTTGACCACAATCTCTTGTTGACCACAATCTCTTGTTGACCACAATCTCTTGTTGGCTACAATCTCTTGTTGACCACAATCTTTTGTTGACCACATTCTTTTGTTGACCACTATCTTTTGTTGACCAAAATCTTTTGTTGACCACAATCTCTTGTTGACCACTATCTTTTGTTGACCACACTCTTTTGTTGATGACCACAATCTCTTGTTGACCACAATCTCTTGTTGACCACACTCTTTTGTTGTTGACCACAATCTCTTGTTGACCACAATCTCTTGTTGACCACAATCTCTTGTTGACCACAATCTTTTGTTGACCACATTCTTTTGTTGACCACTATCTTTTGTTGACCAAAATCTTTTGTTGACCACAATCTCTTGTTGACCACTATCTTTTGTTGACCAAAATCTTTTGTTGGCCACAATCTCTTGTTGACTACAATCTCTTGTTGACCACAATCTCTTGTTGATGACCACAATCTCTTGTTGACCACAATCTCTTGTTGACCACAATCTTTTGTTGACCACATTCTTTTGTTGACCACTATCTTTTGTTGACCAAAATCTTTTGTTGACCACAATCTCTTGTTAACTACAATCTCTTGTTGACTATAATCTCTTGTTGACCACAATCTCTTGTTCACCATAATCTTTGTTGACATTAATCTCTTGTTACTAAATGTTATGTTCTTCACTTACGATATACAAGTTCTCTTAGAATAGAGTATTCATATATTACCTTCGTGAGTAGGCAAACGTAGTTAAGTAACAGACGGGCAATAGTCAGATTACATCGCTTAAGGGAACATTCGTTAATAATTCAATAATCAATACGTAAGGTGGCGTTATTACACGGGTAACCGGCAAATTACCACACGCGCATTGTCGGATTACCGGAGTGACTGCAGTGTGTTGTATATTATAGAGACGTTCTCTTTGTTTAGTAGACCCAATTAACCTTGCTAACAAAACCACTTGCTTTTTACCACAATCCACGGGAAGTGGTTGCAAGTATCAGACAGTAACTGAAATTTTTTTTAACGTGACCTTACCAACAGTCACGATAGATATATCCATTCATTTAAAAAGTTTGAGATAGGATAAAGGAGTATCCCCTTCTTTAAACGACAAATTTAACAAACAGTAAAAACCATAAAGGCAATTTAATGGTCTCTTCACACCAACATACTGCTAGTTAATAAATACAGTTCAAATTTGCATAAAATGGTGAAAAACAATATTATTTGCTAATTGGACTGATAAAAGGATCGTTTGTACAGCATGTAAATAGTGACTCTGGTAAATTTGCAGCTATTTATTACAGGTTGATTAGAAAATGGCCAGAAAAAAAAGAAAATTTAAACTAATAAAGAGGATTAATTATATTTACAGATCATAATGCAGAACCACAATGCTGAGATTAATTCCAGAATCATATAAAAATACACTTAATCACAGGGTTTTGGAGAACTGTTTATTTAAAATTATCGTAAGTAGCAAAGCCCTCCACAAACTTTCTGCAAACTTCGTAGATGAAACGATACTGCGCCTGCAATGTAATTTTATGCCATAAAGCAGTGCCAGAATCACTTAATAAATACAATTACCTCACTAGTGACCATCTTTGGGCGCATGTCTCTGAGGTCTTTGACCGTTCGGAAAACATCCAATTTATTTTCGCTCTTTATTCTTTCAACAAGATTCGCCACACTAATCAACACCCCAGTTCTGCCTGCTCCGTCACTATAATGATGTAACAAACATAACAATGATGATCAGCTAACATTTAAAGTACCATCATTAAATTTAATACTTACTTGCAATGGACTAGAACTTTCCCCTGATTCCCGGTTTGTGTCTCCTGTAGAGTTCTCACCAAATCCAGGATGGAATCAGCACTTGGATTCGGACCGTTCTCGTGCCAGTCTTGGAAATGAAGTTGGGTGACTTGTTTCTCAGTCAAATCCTGTAAAAAAGTTGGTAAGGAACTTAACACTTGTCAGTGCTTACTGATTATCGGCAGTTAGTACAGCCATTGTTATCACAATAAAATTAAAAATAAAGCAAGTCAAAAGACAATCCCTAAAGTAAACCTTTTTATGCACAGCCTTAAATGCACAAGAGTTAAGCGTTCACATTTTAACTGAAGGGTTGTAGGATCAAAATCAGTCGTTTTCTGGTAGGTTGTTTCGTTAGATAAGACACTTAGCTAATGTCGCTACAATCCAGTTAAATGATGGGTTTAAAAAATGTTGGCAAGGGTTCTGTTAAATATAAACCACAGCAATGCCTTTATTAATATAATGATTGTGTGTAATATTGCTTTGTACATTCTTTCATTTATAGAAACGAAATACGAATATCTGGCCACTTAGCTTGGTGGATTAGTGCGTTGCCTTTCAGCCTAAGCCTTGAAAACCTCCGGTCTAAAGGTTGCAGATTCGAAACTGGTCGCTAGTCAGTCGGTGGTGTCCTTGGCCAAGGCACTTCACGGACATTGCCCGAACTCAGTAGAATGATGGGTTCCACCAAATTAAAAAAAAAGGTTAGAATCATACAAAACACACTACAATAGCACCGGTAACCTTACAGTGAACATAAGGTGATCTGACAATTGCCTGTGCGCTGGCACCCCTTGCGTTTTCCTATTCACAGGTTGAGTATCCTTTTATCCTATTCATGCACAGTCTAAACATAATGTAAGTATGATAAATCTTAAAGATTGTGATAAAACATCTGCCTTTATAATAAATAGCACCAGTATTTCAAAACAATTTTTGTTTTTTCTGCTAGGTATTGTGTATACATTTATAGATGGTTATGTGTTATATACATACCTGTGTCATCAAAATAGTCCTTTGGATGACCGATTTTATACTTTCACTTTCATGTTTAAGCTCCACTGAAATGGCACCATGTCTATCAGTTTGTCCTTCATACATTGGCCAATACTGGGCGGAGTGCTGTAGAATCTAATAGGATAAATTAATTAGTTTCTTTTTTAAATTAAAATACCAATTATATGGAACAGGTATTGATATCAAATATTTACATTCAAATCATCATACATTTTAACATTTTATATATGACTGATTACTTTGAACAGTAATTTTGTTCAACAAAATGTTACAGTATATGCTTTAAAATACGATATTGATGGATAGAAAAGGGTTGGATATTTATGTTTAAACCCATGAATGAAAGAGCACGAGGGGCATTAACACACAACAAATCGTCAGATTACCTTACGCCCACCACCGGGTTACTAAAACTATTGCGGTTTGTTGTTTATGATTAAGACGTTTTTTTTATTTGGTAGAACCCATTATTTTACTAGGTTCTGGCATTCTGGCAATGTCCACTAAGTGCATTGACCAAGAGCACATTCGATTAGCTAGCGACCAGTTTCAAATCTTTAAACCTTTGGCAGAAAGCAAATGCATTAACTAATTGGTCAGTAGTCATCTACTAACCTTTAGTAGTTGCTGTAAGTTGGTAACCATGACGATGGTTGTGACATCATAATACCAAACAGCATGCCAGAATTCTGGAATATGTTGAGGAAGTGGAGCTTGTGCAGCTATCACATTTCCATTAAACCCAGGACAACCCTGCAATACATTGTTATCTTATTATATTTTTTGGAATATAGTACTTTGTGGCTATAAGGATAGGATAAGGATAATCACGTTTATCCCCATGAATGGGAAAACCAAGGGGGTTCACACTCGAGCAATCATCAGACCACCTCGCGCACATCGTAAGTTTATTGAAGTTATTGCATTGTGTTGTGTATGATTTATTTGTTCCCTTAATTTTAGTAGAACCCATTAATCCACTGGGTTAAGGCAAGTGCCTTGCCCAAGGACCCAACCGACTAGCTAGCGACCAGTTCAGAACCTGCAACCTATCGGTTGAAATTCTTCCCACTAAACCGCCACACTAACAGGCCAGTCTTATATCTTTACCTTCTGATTTGGTCATTCTGCGCTATGAATATTTTAATACATTTATAGAACGACAATGTATTGTAAAAATAGATGCATTAAAATAAGCAGCAGCTTAGTTTTGTTGAATGGTGAAGGACACGCTTTAGGTTTTCCCAATGTCAGGAATAAAACATAAATATTCTAATAATATATATAGGTATGAATATGCAAATGCTTTGTACCGTAATCATAGAGCCATTGTAATAAGCTGGAGGTTGGTTTTGCTGAATTGGTGGCAGTATTAACCTGGCTCGGTCATCTGAGTGAAAAATATATATAATACAGGAGCTATACTTACAGATTAAGTTCACAGGCCTAATAGAGTAAATTATGCTTTTAGATTGCGGCAATTCTAGCTTGCACACATCGGGATCATATAGTGTAGTAAGATAAAGTAGCCTATTTCATTATTTTAAAAATCCAAACCATTTTTTTTTATTCAAAATTTCGGGGGGAAGCAAACTAAACTGTGTTATGATACAATAAACAGAACAGCAAATAATTACTTATAGCTTTCTTAATGATATAATTGGGTTGGTTTGTATCCCGTATCATAGGTGTTTTCCCACTGACAGGCATAAACATGAATATCCTATCCTATAAAACAATGACGAATATCTTATCCTATTTCGATGCAAAGTCGTGCATTTTAAAGATCAAAGACACAAACCACCTGATAGTTTTTTGCCATTACAAGCCTTCTTTTACCAGGTTTTGATAAGTTAAAAGCTAATATTTAGTGAAAATTGTGCTGTTTAGTAATTAATTTCATTAAAAACCTATTGATTGACACAAGCCAAACTGATCAATGTATTGAGGTACAACTAGTGATCTTTTACCTGTATCATGCAGAACACCAGTTAAAAGTTACTTTCCGGCCGGTTAAGTGTGTCGCCTTTCAATCGAAAGGTTGCAAGTACGAAACTGTTCGCTAGATAGTCGGTTGTGTCCTTGGGCAATGCACTTTGTGGACATTGCCTGAACCGAGCAGATTAATAGGTTCTACCAAATTGAAAGAACGTGTCTATTATATACAGCACACTGCAATAGCTCTGGTAACCCGACGGTGGGCGCGAGGTGATCTGACGACTGCCCGTGTGTTAACCCCCTTTTTCCCATTAAAGGGGATAAACATGAATATTCTATCCTACTGGTATAAAACACAAAACGTTAACACAAACGTTATTGTCAGAACATGTGATTGCAAAAGACTGATAGATATGTATTTACACACTGCATTACGAATTTAATAAACAAGGTTCCACTTACAAGGTAATATCCCAGGAAATCGATTAAACTTTGCATTACAAGGTTTAGATGCTATTTCATTTAAGTCATCAATTGGTTCAATTAAGTCTAAATTCTTATATTCACATTGGAATCCATCCATATCATTCCTTTTTCTGGAAAACGCAGAGATAGAATTAGAGTTTTAAGAGAAATATAATTTCCTTAGTACCATATTTTAAGTATTTGGTATAACTAATTATTTAGTGTAATTTGGTGTAAAAACGATAAACCATTGTGACATTTAGCCATACAATAAAAAAAAAGCAAAAATATTAAAAATGTTTTTATTTTGAAAAGGTGGGATTTCATTTTTTTTAAGTTTTATTTTAAAGGGGTAGATTTTTATGAGTGCTGACTGTAAATGAAATAACACTTTTTAAAACTAAATGCCATTAGGTCAACACTAGCAATTTTCATTAAAAAAAAAAACATTTTTTTAAACTATTAGATAACTGAATTTTTATACGACCTTTTCATTTCTTTAATTTTCTGATTGATTTCAGTTGCTTTGAAATCAGTTGATCCAAACAAGTGAACTTCCACCAGTAGCTTGTGCAGGAATATATATTGTTCCTGGGAATCCTAGGAGTTTATAAACGAATATTGTCACAAATGATAATGAAATATATATTGTTCCTAG
>CH003024.1:1894355-1921587 GCA_000149265.1 Ciona savignyi
CTGTTGTGTATGATTCACAAGTTACATCAATCTAGTAGAACCCATTAAGTTCAGGCAATGTCCGTTACCTGCCTTGCCCAAGGACACAACTGACAAGCTAGTGACTAGTTTTAAACCTGCAATCCTTCGGCTGAAAGGCGACGCACTTAACCACGAGACTAATCTGTAGGAATTTCCCATTTATACATAATATAAAGTTAAACTTAACAGAGAATAAAGTACATTAAGATATACCTGACAACATTTTTAGGAGATTTTCTTTTTTTCCACATATAAACACAAGCCACAATGATAATGATGACCACTATTACTGCAACCACTGATGCAATAATTGCAATTGTTGGATCTGTGAATGTATTCATATGTAATAACAATCCTTGTCAAATATGGATTTCTCACACCTGATACAGGAACTTCACAGTTTACTCCTTTAAACCCAGCGACACACTGGCAGTTGAAATGTGAGCCACTACTGAAACATGTTCCGCTATTCAAACACTCAGTTTCCGTACATGGATCAATGTTGTTTGCTGCGGAAAAACTGCTGGTAATCCAATTGCTGAAATTACTTGATTATACTAAAATTATCTATGGTAATCAGTTAATCACTGTTGTTTGCTTAAAAAATAAAATTGCTGATAATACCAAGTAAATGTTACTTACAGAAATGGATGTATAAATAATGATTAATTTCAGTCCACAAGCTGGATAAAACATAAATATCAAATCCTAAATGATGTATATTATAAAGCCTGTGGTATAAAAATAGAATTAGTTACTTGGTAAAATTGCTGATAATACCAAGTAATTGTTACTTACAGAAATGGCTGTGTAAATAATGTTCAATTTCAGTCCACTAGCGGGATAAAACATAAATATCGAATCCTAATTAATATATATTCTAAGAAAGCCTGTGGTATAAAGATGAAATTAGTTACCAGGTTTTTCACAAATATATCCGAGTTGTTCTTCACATTGCCATGGAACCCATTGTAGCTGAGAACTCCCTGATTGGCTAACCATCTTCAAACAATTTCCAGCTCCATCATTACCAGTCTCACCCCAGTTTGTGAAGGTCAGTTGGCTGCCATCCAACCACGACCACCCTGAGAAAATAATCAACACATTATTGATATCTTAAAATAAGAAATAAAAAATACTACCCAAATCATCTTTTTGTGCACCAATCCAGAATTCATTGGCTCCTTTCCCATATAATTTACTTGCTTTATTTTCAATGTTTTGCTGGGTTTCTGCATCTTTAATAATAACAAGATCAGATTGTCCATTTGATTTGCAATCCTCACTTGACCTCGAAAATGTGGAGAAACTGTTGTAGTTGACATGCAGAAGGTAGTCCACATTTTCACTGCTTTCGTAATTTGCTGTAAAATATTTAGTTTAACATGGCAGAATATTTAAAAAATACTAGAAAATTTCAAACCGTTTTCACAAAGTGTTCCGGTGTATGCAGGTTCACAGCTGCATGAATATTTCCCTCCAGGTTTACGAACACAAGTTCCACTATTCTCACATGGACTTGGATCACATAGGTCTAAAAAAAGATTTTTCAACATATACATTCCTACATATCAATCATTCATACTTTACCAGTTTCACAGTTTTGCCCAACTACACCATCAGCACACATACAACTATAATCTCCAGCTAATGGGACACAAGTTCCATTATGTTGGCATGGATTTGGTGCACATAAATCTGTAAGTTGTAACAGATGATTGAAATATAATAAGTTTCACTATTCTTACACTGGGAAGGTTTACAGACATCTAAAAATTTTAGTCTGTTAGTCTGGCGAGTCCGGCCGGTTAGTCTGGCGAGTCCGGCCGGTTAGTCTGGCGGGTCCGGCCGGTTAGTCTGGCGGGTCCGGCCGGTTAGTCTGGCGAGTCCGGCCGGTTAGTCTGGCGAGTCCGGCCGGTTAGTCTGGCGAGTCCGGCCGGTTAGTCTGGCGAGTCCGGCCGGTTAGTCTGGCGAGTCCGGCCGGTTAGTCTCCCGGTTAAGTGCGTCGCCTTTTAATCGAAAGGTTGCAGGTGCGAAACTGGTCGCTAGCTAGTCGGTTGTGTCCTTGGGCAAGGCACTTTACAGACATTGCTTAAACCCAGAGGATTATTGGGTTCTACCAAATTGAAGAAACGTGACTATCTATCATATACAACACACTGCAATAGCTCCGGTAACCCGACAATGGGTGCGAGGTGATCTGACAATTGCCCGTGTGTTAGCGCCCTTGGTTTTCCCATTCATGGGGATAAACATGAATATCCTATCCCTATCCTAAAAGAATAATTTAATACATTTAGCAATTTTAAGAAGCAACTTAATTATACCTGTTTGACAATAATCTCCAACAAATCCATCAGCACAGTTGCATTGATATCCACCAGGTGCATGATTGCATGTTCCACCATTTTCACATGGGTTAGAGTCACATAAATCTAAGTAATAGGTTCATATATGTACAGTATTTTAAATAATATTCTGATTTATTTAAAAATAATCAAAAAGTACATAACGGGGTTAATAGAAGAATATAACAGACATTTATGTGTTCTCTCTATTAGTTCTTCTCTATATGGAGAAGCTATTATTACACGGGCAATTGTCAGATTACCTTGTACTCACTGTCGAGTTACCAAAGCTATTGTAGTGTGTTTTATATAATTAAGACATGTAAAAAATCGACAATCCGTACAGGATTTGTCGACCAGTTTTCAAGTGGAATTCTGAACCCAATGCTACCAAGAAAATTACACCTAACATTTATGAAAATTAATTATATTATAAATGTCTCCACATAAAAAGCTATTTTTAAACATAAAAGTACCTGTTGCACAATTTTCCCCAACAAATCCATCCAAACATGAACATTTATAAGCTTCATGTAGTGGTACGCAAGTTCCGTTATTTTCACATGGATTAGGATTGCATAGATCTAAACCAATTCTGGGTTATTGTAAAAAACAACAACCATGTAAAATTTACCTGTTTCACATGTAACTCCAGTATAACCATGAACACAATTGCAAGTGAACTGATTGATTCCATCAATACAGGAACCACCATTCTTACATGGGGCTGATGAACATTCATCAATGTCTGGGAAATATGTATATTTTTGTTATTTTGTGTTAAATTCTATCTTTTAATTGACCTTTTTTATTGAATAGAAGTGTTAAAAATAATAGTAAGAAACAGCAAATGCAACAAATCACAAACACAGAAATAGAAAAAGAAGGCAAATTAAACAATTAATAAAAAACGAAAATAAAAAAGGATATAATATTAAAAATATAGTTTCATACTTATTTCACATGTAACTCCAGTATAACCATCAACACAATCACAAGTGAATTTATTGATTCCATCCACACAGGAACCTCCATTCTCACATGGGGTTGATAAACATTCATCAATGTCTGGGAACATGTGTATTTTTGTTATTTTGTGTTAATTTCTATCTTTTGATTGACCTTTTTAATTAAATAGAAGTGTTAAAAATGGTAAGAAAATACAGCAAATGAAACAAACCACAAAAACAGAAATAGAAAAAGACGGCAAAACGAACATTTAAAAGAAGTCATTAAAAAAAAGAAATAAATATTAAATATATAATGCATACTTGTTTCACATGTAATTCCAGTAAACCCATCGGTACATTTGCAAGTAAATTGATTAATTCCATCCTCACAGGAACCTTCATTCTTACATGGGTTGGATTCACATTCATCAATATCTTAGAAAATACTATATCTTAAACCAAACATTGTAATACATTGGTAAATTACCCAAATAAGAGCTCACTGTATGTAGACAAAATCCATGGTGGCAATGCCCACTGTATTTGTCCAAAGGTATCAGGGTATAAATATAAGCATATTAAAAAAATGAAATCTCTATCTGGTTATAATCTCTTTTCCAATAAATATATTTTTATAATTTTGTACCTAAACTCTTTAGAAAACCTAAAAACAAGTGTAAAATACATCAACCGCAAATATAAAATGCCCCTGCTTTTATTTTAATGTGTTGTGTGGGTGTACTTTCATATTACTTACTTAAATAATTACTTATTTCACAATTAGTTCCTGTGTAAAATTTAGTAAAATACTTACTGGTTTCACAGTTTTTGCCTGTAAATCCAGCTTGACATGAACAGTGATATCCATCAGTTACTGCATTACATATTCCTCCATTTTCACATGGATTGGGATTGCACAAATCTGCAAGATTATTATAAGTATTATAGCTACAAGACTCTGGTAACAACTCACCTCCCATACAAATCCAATTCTTTGCATCATTCCCATTCGCAGTATCTCCCCATTTACCTAACGCACTCGAACATGAACCATATTCATCAAATGAAAAGAGCATGCCTCGACTTGTGGCTTCATTGTTGTTTGGTTCCGGACCACACCCAGAAACTTCATTATACCAGTTCTCATAGTTATTACCCCCAATACTGGTCCCATCTTCCCACTTCCAAATATTTTTATTATTGTCCCAATAGCCACAGTCAGCACACTTGGCACCAACCCAATAACCACGTTGCCACTTCTTCCAACCATCTTCCACCAAGTTTAAACCAGCAAGCTGCGTGGTAATCATTTGTTGAGTTTCATCATCTTTGATATAAGCAAGATGGCCGTTCTCTGATTCACACTTTGTCTTTGCACCATCGTAAGATAAACGATCATTTGGATCACTTGGATTGTAAAACTTGTACCAAAATCCATTCAGTTCAATTTCAAGCAAAGATACTGCAACATAATATAATGTTTATTATAATGACAGGTTAATTTACCTTGTATAATTCTATGACAGTGGTATGTACCGCATTTATAATAAAAAAGTTGTATATGAACACATTAATGAACATAGGTAGTTAACAATATTTTCAGCTTAAAAATTCTAACTATATCATTACATTACTAACGAACCTTTCATACAAATATAATTTTTCGTATTTTCTTTATCATCATCTGACCATTTTCCTAATGTATCTTTGCATGTAAAAGTATTCCCCTTTTCAAATGGTAAAATATGTGTTCTGTATGTTGCTCCATTACCGTTGGGTTCAGAGAGCCCACAACCGACAAACCAGTTGTCATAGTTACTACCGCCAATACTGGTCCCATCTTCCCATTTCCAATTGTTAATTCCACCCTCACACACTCCACCAATCCAATAACCTTGATTCCAGTTACTCCAACTTTCTACCAAACCCAAATCAGTTAGTTGAGTTGTTATAAAGTCTTGGACATCAACTGACTTTATTTCAGCCAATCGAGCACCAGCATCTATGCAAGCTTGCTTTGCATCATCGTAGGTTGATTTCCAATATTCATTATTGGTGTAGAAACTGAATTCATAACCCTTGTATGTTGCCACATTTGAAGCTGTTAAATAAGACATGTTAATAACAATCTACAAATAAAACTACATTGTTGTTACTTTAATTACATAAACAACAAAGAATAAATTAAAAACATATTTATGGGCCGAATATGCAATAGTTTAAACAAAATCTTATGCAGCAGTTTTGAAATAATGGTCAAAATATTGTAGGTTTAATGCGCCCTTGCCCTCTACATCAGGTCAGAAACTGAACCGTTATTTGGAACAAAATACTCCAATACAGTGTGGTTGTGTGGCTGAAAGATAAACGCAACCGATACATATACCAACTATAAAAAAATGTTCTTAGGGACGAGCCAATCAAGGATTTACACCTTGGACTGCCAAAAAAATATTATTTTAGTACATTGGTATTAGGTTGTGCAAAATTCCTATACATCATTGTCTTAATGCTGGAGTAGTTTAACAATTCTACTGTAGGCATAAAATATTGTTTTACTCACATAAAGAGCTTAAATATTCCGATATTTAACTTAATATGCAATATTACAATTTATGCCCTTTTAAATGAATTAAATTACCTACCAGTCTGTGCAGATACTACTAGCATAAGCAACATGAAAACTTTAAACATATTCAGATTTTTATACTGATTTTTGCTATATCCTAGTGAACAAGCTACTTGCTTCTCTTAAATACAGAACATATCATATACAGTCTTATTTACTGAGCAGTGGCTTTAAACCAATATTGTTCAAAGAAACAATCAACAACTCTCTACTGCCACTAAGCAGTTTGAAAACTTGTATTTTATAGCAGGAATATTAGGTGTATTTACATGATGGTCAAATACAGGATTTGGAACACTAAGAAATAGAAAATTTATATGAGAAAACAGCATTGCTTTATGCTGGAAATAGCAAGGTTTACCCAGAGGTTTTTGATTAGAATAGGATAGGATATTGAGCCCACAACCTTTTGGGTAAAAGACTTCACACTAAACCGCCAGACCAACCGGTCGGTTTAAATTGCAGTTTGATTGTAGTTTTAATTAACGCCATCCATGCTCTTTCCTGCTCAAGGTTGTTTGAGGTAAGTATTGTTTGAAGAGGAAATTGTGGTAGGTTCCTTTGATAGAAGGACAACATTTTCTTTAATACATTAACCTCTTACCTCAGTGCAAAGTTGCAAAACTAGTTAACAGCAGTTATATTTTCTGGATATAAGATTTAGGATAGGATATTTATGCTTATCCCCATGAAAGGGAAAACCAAGAGGATTAACACAAAGGCAATCGTTAGATCACCCCGTGCCTCCCGTCGAGTTACCGAAGTTATTGCATTATTTTGTATATAATAGACATGTTCCTTCAATTTGGTAAAACCCACTAATTCCCCTGGATTCAGGCAATGTCCGTAAAGTGTCTTGCCCATGGACACAACTAGCTAGCAACCAGTTTTGTACCTGCAACCTTTCGATTGAAAGTCGTCGCAATAAACCGCCAGACTAAACGACCGGAGAACTTCACATCTCAAAAACAAACACAGTTGTTTAGATAACAGTATTGTGCTTTGCAAGTCACACATGTTATTTTAATGCTTGTGGATCAGAGTGCGAATACAAACATACCCAAATAGTCCACAATATATATTTAAGCCAGTTATACCTAGTATATTTACTTGCACTGTCGTTGTCATAATAAATTAACTATCATTGTCAAAATAAATTAACTAAAGGCTAACTGTCTAATTTTAGATATGTTGATTAATTGATATAAAAATTAAGCTGTAAGTGTTAACTAGCGGGTTTTTAATCTCATCACCTTTCAATTGATGGTAAAACGCACCCAGAAACCAAATAGGATATTCAGGATATTTATCCCCATAAGTCAGAAATCGTGACACATGCCCGCTTGATAAATTATACAACACCCTGTTATAAACGGGCCGGACGTTAGTGAACGTAAATAGGAAGTCTAAGCCTAACATTCTTCTTAATTAAAACAAATTTCGGAGATACCCCTATTGTGTCTCTGCAAACAGTTTCTCAATTGTACTGACAGAAGAGGAGTCTGCACGCCATATTCTGTTCTCTTATAGAGCTGTAAATAGTGCAATGGTAAGTTGTGAGATAAGTAACATCGTGTACGGAGTTACTAAAACAAACCAGAGACCCCGGTTAAAGTGTTTGGGATTGTTAGTTTTTCTTGAGGGAAATACCCTAAAACAAATTACGATATAAGCAGTTTTACCCGGATTTTATTTTTACCAGGGTTTCGTTTCGTTATTTATAGTTTGATTCTGATAACGCATAAGTGCAAATAGGACATGTCCGTACCCATCCAGGTCTACAGTGCAGATAACATACTGTGCGTCGCAAAAGCGCAATGTTGGACAGCTATATGTTTTGGGGTTATGGACTTTTTATAGTGGTAACATTAAACACATTTTCAAATATGTCTGGTTAACTTATTCAAAACGCAACTGCCAACACACAAATATGCTTCACGAATTTTCATTAAATTTCTAATAATTTTTTTGCAATATTTTGTAATATTGATAAGGTTTAACAGCCATGTCTAATATAATTAACATTTTTTTTTCGCGATGAGTTTAAAAAAATGTTGTTTTTTACGTTTTCCTGTTTTTATAGTACTAATTTAAACTTTTTAACATCTAAAGGTGCTAATTGTAAACAAAAAAACAATGTTATAATTTTTTGGCATCTAGACAGTTGTGTCATTAGTCAAACTAATTAGTTGACATTATATGAAGCTACTAGTTTAATGTTATCTTTGATGCTCAAATGGATCATTTATTTAATTTATCTAAGGAAAAGTGATAATTATACTTACCGCTGTCATCTGGCTTTAAAACATATAAATCCAATATTTATTTACGAGCAATAATATCTATAATATAAACAGAAATAAAAGATATTGAAAAACGATAATTGGGATATTAAAAAATTTGCGGTTTTTAAATATTTTACACAGTAGGCCAACTTATGAACTTTACTTCTATACATAACAGAGAAATTAATATTAAAAAACACATGGCCCAAGTCAATTTAACTATTAAACTGCAACCCAGTATTTGCAGAGGTACAAAAACTCCCAAATCTTTCAAAGGCCCAAAATATTACACGAGGTATAAATATTGTGCAACAACGATAACAATAGTCATTGTTACGTCTAATAGCCTCATTTTACTCCCCAGTGTATTTGCATGATAAAGTGATTTAAATTTATAAGTAATTGTTATTTTTTTGTGACAAATTACACTGTTTCTAACAAAGGTTTATTTGAAATTATCGTAAGTAGCGAAGCCTTCCACAAACTTGCTGCAAACTTCATAGATAAATTGATACTGCGCCTGTAATGTATTAAGGTAATATAGGGTAATATCATAGTGAGATTTTCATATTACAAAAGTAACTTAAACACTAAACAACTTGCTATTATTGACACACTAACAGATATGGGAAAGGATACTTCTGTTTGTCCCTGTAAAAAGGACAATGGAATGGGTTAGGCAGTTTGGTTATACAAGTTAGTGTCAAGATTTAAATATATAAAAAGCATTTCGTTATTTTTTATTTAATCTACAAACCCACTGTAACTGCATTCTAATTTTATGTCATAAAGTATTGTTAGAATCACTAAATAAACACAATTACCTCACTAGTGACCATCTTTGGTCGCATGTCTCTGAGGTCTTTAACAGTTCGGAAAACATCGATTCTATTTTCACTCTTTATTCTTTCAACAAGATTCGCCACACTAATCAACACCCCAGTTCTGCCTGCTCCGTCACTATTATGATGTAACAAACACGAAATAGTACCTTAGGTTTTCGGCAAGAACATGTTTAAAGTTTTCTTTTGCTAATGCCTAACAGACTCTAGCGAAATTTGGTTTAGTTTACTTTTGTGTCCAAGATAAAAACACGCCTTTTTACAGGACCTTTTATAAAAAAAAATTGGAAAACAGGAAAAGACAAATAACAGTCGTTAAAAGCAAAATACCAGTCAGTTAAACCCAGTTTTAAACCTTGTAGTCTGTATTGCAAACTGATGCTACAGATCATGTTTTTTACATGCATGTTGATACTATAATTCACCATGCTGAGAATAGTTTGAAGTATATGATAATAATAAACAGCAACACCAGTATAAGATAGAACTAGGTAAATTTAATACTTACTTGCAATGGACTAGAACCTTCCCCTGATTCCCGGTTTGTGTCTCCTGTAGAGTTCTCACCAAATCCAGGATGGAATCAGCACTTGGATTTGGACCGTTCTCGTGCCAGTCTTGGAAATGAAGTTGGGTGACTTGTTTCTCAGTCATATCCTGTGACATAATGGTATTATTGTCTCTTATGTCAGTCTTTTTTTAATCCAATCTGAGCTACATCCATTTTATAGCACTAAAATTAAAGCAAAGTCAAAGAAACTGTTTAACTCTTTATTGCAGAAGTAAACCATCTGTACTGACCTGGGTGATTAAAATTGTCCTTTGGATGACCGATTTTATGTTGTCACTTTCATGTTTAAGCTCCACTGAAATGGCACCATGTCTATCAGTTTGTCCGGCATAAATTGGCCAATATTGGGCTGATTGCTGTACAATCTGCAAGAATAATAATGATATGGATTTTCTGTGATGTAGACATAAAAAATAAAATATCCAAAACCATAGTCAGAAATTTCTCCAAATGTTTACCATTATTTTATGTTTGTGTTTTTCAAATTAGGTAAGAGTTATATGCTTACAGACATTTTAGGGAGTTTATACTTTTTACCTTTCCATTTTCTTGTAAGTTGGTTAACATGACAATAGTTGTGACATCATAATACCAAACAGCATGCCAGAATTCTTCAATTTGTTCTGGAGTTGGAGCTTGTGCAGCTATTACACTTCCATTGAACCCAGGACATTCCTACAAAGTATTTTTTTCATGTATCATATTTTTACATTAATTTTTATTTTTTTCATATTTAGTTTCTTTTTTTTAAAATGAGTTTCTTAATTTAGTTAGCTGTTTTTTTTATTGTTGGACAACTAAATCTGTGCAAAGAATCTAAATCCTAAATAATCCAGTTAAACAATCTATTTTCACAGTTTATTTCCTTGCTGCAAATAAAAACAAAACAATGTTTTACCGTAACCATAGAACCATTGTAATATGCAGATTCTTGGTATTGGTCTATTGGTGGTAAAATTAACCTGGCTCGATCATCTGAAATGAAAAGCACAAGTTAATATAATATATCGCTGGCTTTTCTTATTAGGAAGTTTTGAAATGTCACTTAATGAAGTTGTAGGATAGTTTAAGCAAAAACCATAAAACTGAATATGAATTTTCCAAACGCAACACATAATCTTCTTTTATAAGCTTAACACAGTTGTAAACTTTTTCTTTCTATAAGATTGAGTTATTAAAATCTGTAAGTGTACAGATTGTTTTGCATATTCGGTCAACAATTGTGCAATAAAATAAAAAATAACTGGCTCAGTCATCTGAAATGAAGCACAGGTTAATATGATATATCACTGGCTTTTTATATTAAAACGTTTTAAAATGTCACTAAATTCCATTAATTACAGCATGGAGTTGTAGGATAGTCTTAGTATAAAGCTAAATATTTTTTAATTTGGACATTTCGAATTGCAACACTGTTTTACCATAAATTCCCTTGTCACTTCCTTTATAAGCTTAACACAGTTGTAAACTTTTTTTTTTTAAGAGTTTGAAGTATTTACATATGTAAGTACAGATTGTTTGTATATTTGGTTAACGGTTGTGAAATAACAACTTAGGATACAGCTGCGTACTAATCATACCGTAAAGACATTTAAGAATTTATACTGTCTTGAAACCATTAAGCCTGCACAACTAATCATTTTTATTTAAGCCAAAACATCTATTTCTTTTTAATAAGTTCTTGTTAGATGATAGAAAACCTCGTTATTAGACACAGAATATTTTTTTAAATTCCAGATAATGTCCAACAATGCATAACCAGTAAGAACTATATTATTTACAACCACTTACAAGGCAATATCCCAGGAAATCGATTAAACTTTGCATTACAAGGCTGTGCTGCTATTTCATTTGCTACATCAATTGGACCAATTAGTTCAAGATTCTGGAATTCCACTTGAAATCCATTCATCCCATGCTTATTTCTGCATGAAAATACATGTTTTTGTTGGATAAAGAACAGTTCAGTCGAATTATGTAGCGGAGGCATGCTAAACTGTGGCTGCAATACCTTTCTGTTATGTCAGGAAACATGAAAATATATGTTTTTGATGGATAAAAAATAGTTCAGTAAAATTATTCAGCGAAGGCGTTGCAGTAACTTGTTTTAGTAGTGAAAACTAGGCTATAATGTTTGATGCAAGTTGTAATTATTACCACACTCACATTGAACACCCATCTTAATTTACCCCATGTGAAGTGCTATGTTAAACCACACATTCAAATATATTGTATTAGTATAATAGATTATTTAAATTTATTTGCATTAACTTTTTTCTTTATTGTAGATATTATGCCTTTTTTTAATTTTCGTTTATAAACTAATAATAAAGTTTATAAATTATATCTTCAAAATTACCTCAGTGTGAATTGACCATTACGGTACTAAAATTATAATATTTTTAAACATTTGAGCCATTGGTTAAAATTAATAAGAAAATTTTTTAGACTTTTAAGCTATAACCACCGACACCTTTCCATCTCTTCAATTTTCTGATTGATTTCGGTTGCTTTGAAATCAGTTGATCCAAACAAGTGAACTTCCACCAGCAGCTTGTGTAGAAATATATATTGTTCCTGGAAATACATAAGAATTATATAATCACCAATATTAATGAGATGATGGCTAAGTTGTGGTATTTGTATTAGTATATTGTTAATAAAAGGACATCAACTGGTATTTTGTGAAGGAATATATATTGTTTCTGGTTTAAAACTGATCACAGGTGATTTAAATCAGGAATAATATAATTTTAAATTATACTCTATAAAGCTAGGTTTAAATACACACTTGTACCCTGGCTCACCGGGTTTGCTTTCTTTGAGCTTGGATATGTGAGAATAATACAAACCTCTATTCAACACAATAGTGTAAGTAAATTTAGCAAAAGTGTTATATTAATAAAAAAATAAAAATACAACATTGCATTAAAAATACAAAATAATAGATTCATAGAAATCAACTATATAATTTTGTGTGCCAAAATTTGATCACTAAATCAAACAGCTATAGTAAGATATGATAGGCAAGTAACGTTTTTATTGCCATGAATGGGATATTAACAGTAATGATGTAATGCCATATTTTAATTTTTTTTTAATTTACCTAATGAGAAAAAAGGTTTTTCTATGCATGGACAAATCTTTTCACATTTTTATGCTTACCAGGGTTTGCTATAGTAAGATATGATAGTTAAATTATAATTGTCATGAATGATATATTGAGGGTAACAAAAACAAACATTGTTTTAATAAAAATGCTTTTTTTTACATTTTTGCGCTTACCAGAGTCTTCACCACAACCATTGCACTATGCTGGTGGTACTAACTAATAGAAACTGCATGACAATTTTGCAATTTTTTCGCTTACCAGAGTTTGCACCATAAGTGTTCTATCTTTCCTCATGTTCACCACTGTCTCCAACACATTGACACTTTTGTGCTTCTTCATTTCCGCCATTAAAATATCGAAGCCAATCAACGTCCCCGTACGACCCACCCCAGCACTGTGTATTATGATGTCATAATTTAATACAAATTTGAAGATTTTTCTTGTTATATAAACTATAATTGGCAATTTCTTAAGAGAAATGAAAATAGCAGACCACACTTTGAAAAGTAAAATTAAAACAGAATTAAATGGAAATAGCATAAGAAGCTTTAAAATATAAAAGTAAACAATAAAAACAATCTTCCCATTAATGTTAGCAAAAAATAGCAATTTTTATTACATATTAAAAGCAAAAAGCTGTTTGCCTTGGAGTTAATAAGGCATTTAAATACAATGACTTTAAGTTTTATTGTGTCTTATTAATACAATTTTTTTTATGATTACAGAAAAATACAATGTTTGTTTAGGTGTTATGCAATTGTAAAGAAATTGGTTGACGCTACTTTTGGTGGTTTAAAATAAGAAACTTTTCTGTTTCAGTTAAGAATACAAAACTGTTCTGCACTTTTATTTATAAAAATGGTATACAACAAAAATCTCTATATAAAAGTTTGTTTACCCTGATTAATCACTGTATTATCATAGCAAAACAGAACCTGCAATGCACTGTAACAGGGGCGCCACTGACGGTCTCCATAACTTCTTTAACATGATGGTAGAACCTTAGGAAGCCTGTGGTTGATGAAGGCACCCCATGGTCAGGCCATGTTGTAAAGTGGAGTTGGCTGATCAATCGTGGTTTCTGGTTGGAGAACAAGGTTATAACACAGGCAATTGTTGGATTGTTGGGTAAGCGGAGATATTGCTTTTGCAGTGCAGTGTACTTGTTGGATAATACTATTTTAACCCATTATTTGACAGGATTTAGTCTAACTAAAAAGCTTGGCGGGTTATTGTGTCACCTTTCAGTCCAAAGGATATGTGCTTTCTAGATGAAAATTGTATGTTTTTTTATATGTTTATTGGTTTATGTATTTGCAATTTTTCTTTTTGTTCCAGATATTGTGATTTGACTTTTTCAAAGGCTGTTATTTTTGTCAACAACTCACATAATCTGCGTCCTCATTGGAAACAAGTAAAGTTCGTGTGATGTATGAATCCTTCTCATTTTCTTCCCTCAATTGTATCTCAAATGAGCCACATCTTAATGTACAACCAGGCTCAGGCCAGTATTGTTCACACTTTGCCTGCATAGAAGTATAAATTGTTTAAATAGGAAATTCACTTTAATCTACTCTCTGATTTTCAAAAAGTACCAGTAAACAAAGGAAACACTGTTCCTATTATTGCGGTTTTAAAATCATTTTAAAATTTAAAAAAAGGCCGAAAATCTTTTGTGTAGCTTTGAAAATACATAAACTGCAAATCATACTAAGGTGTACTACCAGTACAATAAAACCCTATTTGACAAAATGAGGTTCTTAAACCACGCTTGCGTTTCTTTAATGATTTGTGGGCAGAACCCCAGGTTAACAATCTTAGCTAACAAACCACTGTTTACTTTCACTTTAATCTCAAACAAACATTGTTTATCTAGTTTTAAAACATATGGTCCAACATGCTTTACTTAACCTTGCCATTTTCCATCAGATTGGTCAGCATGACTATCACTTTGCTGTTTGTTTCCCAAATCATTTTCCAGAAATCTTTAACTGTGTCCGACTTTGGTCCCTGACTGGCGATAAATGTCCTAGCCCCCTCATAACTCTACACAGGGATGTAATATTAATATTGGGTCAAACAGAACCCATTGGTATTAACTAAAGTAATGTAAATAAGATACATCTGTTTTCATTTCTACAAAGTCATTTTGATATCTTAAAACGAAGGTGTTAAAAAGAAGGTATTGATAAAATTTAAAAAAGTAATAATCAAAAAAAGTACAACTGAATGTTTAATTTTTGTTATTTTTTACCAAGATTTTATAAAATCTTAAAATTGATAATCTTACATCTATATAACCAGCATTGATGTAATCAGATTCATTTCCATCAGTCTGTAGTTTGACTCTTGAATGGTCATCTGTAAGAAAGACAACATTAATCCATCTACACATCAATATATAACATCTTCCACATACATGAGTATATGTTGGCATATCTGTTCTTGCTTTTATTATTCGGCAGTTTAGCAACAGAGTCGGATAACTGAGACTCTGCAGTTTCTAGAACTTCTATCAATTTCTGCAAATACAAAGTTGGTAAATGTTTAAACCAGTTTTTAATTTTACACAATTTAGTTTTTACGTAGTTCTCAAAACATTTAATCATCATACAACCATTTAATTATTAAAAAACATTATTTAATAAAAATTTAATTATTTAATAAAAATTGTTATTTAATAAAAATTGGTTTAATGTAACATTTTACCTCGTTAAACTGTTGTTTAAACTTGCCCTTGTCACCTGCAAGCAGTTCCCGATACTTGGACATCAAACCACTGACAGAGATTTTGTAATCATGCAGAACCCGACCAGTATCAACAACAGTATTTTCATAAACGGCTGGTTCACTTTGCGATTGTTCAGTTGCAAAGCTAATATTTTCATAAACAACCCGTTCGCCTGGATGATTTAAATTTAGAACATAGAACAGTAAGTAAAATCAAAGGTACTTCAGAAACACTGTGTATTTTTTAATTTTATTGATCTGAAATTAAAAAAAAAATGATAGATAAACTTGTAATAATGAGAATTTGGTGGTGAGTATTAGGTGTAATAATAATTCAATTTGTTCAAAGACTCTACAAGATAAAGAAATGCTACTATCATCTAATTAAACTTTTAATGTGTAACAGTTACCTTACTGTTTGCAAATACAGTGAGTTAAAAAAAACATTTTAAGGTAGTGTTTAAGTAAAAAATATATGTTAAAAGCTTAGCCAATAACTAGAGTTTACCCGGGGTTAGCATTACATTACTTCTGCTTGAGTTGGTCTCTTTCTTGGTTTTTCCACTAAAAAAACGATACAAAAACTATTAATAGGTTGGAAAAGCACCAAAAATGTAAATACCAGAATATTTCTTTAGGGGAAAGTCCCTTTCTCCACATTAAAACACCAACCACAATGATAATGATAACCACTATTACTGCAACCACTGATGCAACAATTGCAATTGTTGGATCTGTAAATAAAATATAATGTCATAATAACTATTGCTATATATGGACTATTGTTACCTGATGATATAGGAACCTCACAGTTTACTCCTTTAAACCCAGAGACACACTGGCAGTTGAAATGTGAGCCACTACTGGAACATGTTCCGCTGTTCAAACACTCAGTTTCCGTGCATGGATCAATGTTGTTTGCTGCAGAAAAAAACTGCTGTTAATCCAACTGCTGAAATTACTTGATCATACTAAAACTAGCCATGGTAATCACATACAACATACTGCAATAGCTGCGTCAATCTGATGGTGGGCACAAGGTAGTCTGATGATTGACAGTTATGTCCCTTGTTTGTTGTGTTTCTTATATTTTGCATAGTTTAACCAAGTTTTATTGATGTGTTTTAATATTCATTCATTTTGCTGTTTTTTCCTGTTCCATTATTATAACGTGTTTTATTCAACGAT
This sequence comes from Ciona savignyi, assembly GCA_000149265.1. NCBI lineage: Eukaryota > Metazoa > Chordata > Ascidiacea > Phlebobranchia > Cionidae > Ciona > Ciona savignyi. The sequence continues at coordinate 1,911,032 of CH003024.1, forward strand.
TTTGTAATTTTGATTTATGGTTATAAAAAAATGAGTATCCTATCTATCCCAAAGGGATGTTATTTTATGTCACTTGATAATGTGATAATTGCCTAGACTTTTAAATATACATGTCATGTGTATGATTGTTATGTAATGTAGGTCTTATTACAGGTGGATGAATTTTACCAGGTTTTTCACAAATATATCCGAGTTGTTCTTCACATTGCCCTGCAATCCAATGTAGCTGAGAACTCCCTGATTGGCTAACCATCTTCAAACAATTTCCAGCTCCATCATTACCAGTCTCACCCCAGTTTGTGAAGGTCAGTTGGCTGCCATCCAACCACGCCCATCCTAAGATAGATAAATAACTAAAATGTTGGATACATTTGCAAAATAATTTTACCATAAAAAAAAACAAATTTCATTTGGCATGTTAAACACTTTTGTCCAATTTATAGGAATATCTTACCTGCAACACTTTTCTCTGCACCAATCCAAAATTCCATGGCCTCCTGCCCATATAACTGACTTGCTTTATTTTCAATGTTTTGTTGGGTTTCTGCATCTTTGATAATAACAAGATCAGATTGTCCGTTTGATTTGCAATCCTCACTTGACCTCGAAAATGTGGAGAAACTGTTGTAGTTGATATGTAGAAGGTAGTCTACATTTTCACTGCTTTCAAAACTTGCTGTAAAATATTTAATGTAACATGGCGGTGAAATATATTACAAAATTTCCCACCGTTTTCACAAAGTGTTCCAGTGTATGCAGGTTCACAGCTGCATAAAAATTCCCCATCAGGTTTACGAACACAAGTTCCACTATTCTCACATGGAGAGGGTTCACAGATATCTATAAGAGAAATATTTACAAAAATATAAACAATTTAATGTTTCATTTCAACTTCACTATTCATAACCACTTTTACCTTTTTATATACATTCTTTTTGTATATTTTTAATATAATAATCCACATGATACAAATTATGTTTTTAAACAAACCTGATTCACATGTAACCCCACTAAAGCCATCGGTACAATTACAAGTAAAATGGTTAATTTCATCAGCACATGAACCACCATTCTTACAAGGCGCTGATGAACATTCATCAATGTCTGGGAATACGTGTATTTTAGTTATTTTGTGTAAATTGCTATCTTTTAATTAACTCTTTTAATTAAATGGTATAGGGTATACCTGTTTGACATGTTACTCCAGTATAACCACCAGTACAATTGCAAGTGAATTGATTGATCCCATCCACACATAAACCACCGTTTATACAAGGCGTTGATGAACATTCATTAATATCTAAAATACAGATAAATATTATTTTGTGTAAATTGTTATATTTTGATTTTTAGTTGAATAGTATAAAGCATACTTGTTTCGCATGTAATTCCAGTAAACCCATCAGTACAATTGCAAGTGAATTGATTTATTTCATCCAAACAGGAACCACCATTTTTACATGGGTTTGATGCACATTCATTTATATCTGGAGAAGCAGAGAATATTGTAAAAACACCATCACATTGCTAGTTTGGACCAGTTACAAATTATAAACTGTGTAGGGTAATATTTTTCCTATTTCTACACAATGTATTAACATTTATTTTTATTATTCTGCTTCTTTTCCTAAACTTTTATTTATTATTATTTTTTTAACAAACCTGTTTCACATGTAACTCCAGTATATCCATCAGTACAATTGCAGGTAAAATGGTTAATTCCATCCACACATGAACCATTTATACATGGGTTGGAGGCACATTCATTAATATCTAAGATACAGATAAATGAGAGTAATATGAGAAATATATGAGAATAAGATGAGTGTTTATAGCTATCCTGTCCTAGTATAACTCAATAGATTAGGATAGGATAGGATAGGATAGGATAGGATATTCATCTTTATCCCCGTGAATGGGAAAACCAAGGGGGTTAACACACGGGCAGTCGTCAGATCACCTCTGCCTTTGCCCAAGGACACAACCGACTAGTTGCGACCAGTTTCGCACCTTCAACCTTTCGATTGAAAGGCGACGCACTTAACCGTTAGACCAACGGGCCGGATTAATAAGATCAACTAAAATAGAATCGTATTTATTATATACAACACACTGCAATAGCTATGATGGGCAAAAGGTAATCTAATAATTGCTCGTGTAATAACACCTCTTGCGTTTTCAATTTATGGGATGAAACATTCAAATTATATACAACCTCAATGTCACTATATGATTGTTGTCGAATAATATGTAATTAATTCACACTTACCATCGAAATTAAAAAGATTAATTATTCGAACCATAACTTGCAACAAGTTTATAACATTTATATTTCTAATTTATAGTGGTTAAAACCAACTGTAACATTTAACAAAAGTCACATTTTTATTGAAGTTTTCTGTACAAAATTAAACTCTAAAAATAACATAACAAATTTTCATAACTTTCAAGATACCTGTCTCACATAAAACTCCATTATAACCGTCGGCACAATCACAAGTGAATTTATTGATTCCATCAATACATGAACCTCCATTCTGACACGGGTTTGATTCACATTCATCAATATCTGCAAATGCCATTAAAACTTTAATAATAGCCATTTTTCTACAAAACAAATACATTAAACTATTAAGCCACATTAATCATACTTTATGTATTACCTGTCATGCAAATCCATTTCTTTTTATTTCCCATTTCATCATCCCCCCATGTTCCTAAATATCCTGTGCAGTATGGATTCGTTTCGAATGGATAAACATACGCTCTGCTTGATTTGTAGTTACTATTTGGTTCAGTAACCGTACAACCAACAAACCAGTTTTCATAGTTACCACCTCCAATACTGGTCCCATCTTCCCAATTCCAATTGTCAGAATTTCCCCCACCCCCACACACTCCACCAATCCAATAACCTTCATTCCAATTACTCCAACTTTCCACCAAACCCAAGACAGTTAGTTGAGTTGTTATAAAGTCTTGAACATCAGGTGACTTTATTTCAGCCAATCTAGCACCATCATTCACACAAACTTGCTTTGCTTCATCGTAGGTTAATTGGTCTTGTTCATTAAATGCATTGTAAAAGTCGTACAAAAATCCTTGGTATTCCACAGGTAATGGGCTCACTGTATTTATAATAATAAAATAATTTATTTTATTATTTTATTATACACACATCTTATACTAAACACAAAATCGTTTAATCACAGTACAATCAGACCAACCTTTCATGCAAATCCAATTTTTCATTTTGGAATTATTATCATCCCCCCATGTCCCCAATGTTCTGCTGCATGTTTTACCACCATTACTCCCCTCTTCAAATGGATAAATATATGCTCTGTGTGTTGCTTCATTACCATTGGGTTCTGTGATTCCACAACCACCATACCAGTTGTCATAGTTACTACCCCCAATACTGGTCCCATCTTCCCATTTCCAATTCTTCTTACCATTAAATCCACCACCACACACTCCACCAACCCAATAGCCTTGATTCCAGTCAATAAAACTTTCGACCAAACCCAAGTCAGTTAGTTGAGTTGTTATAAAGTTTTGAACATCAGACGTCTTTATTTCAGCCAATCGAGCACCATCATTAACACAAACTTGCTTTGCATCATTGTAGGTTAATTTACCACTCGCTTCATTGTTGTAGAAATTGTATTCATATCCCTTGTATGTTGCCACTTTTGGAGCTGGAACATAAAAGGTAAAATTAAATGCAAACGAATTAAAACACAGAATAAACAAATGTAAACTTTTAAAATCTTATAACTTTTATAAATTTTGTATTTTAGGACATTGTGCCATAACTGATTTATTATTCCCTTCTTAATATATTTTTACAGAATCTATATAAAAAAGAGCATTTTCAATTTCCATAAACATTAGTTTTCCTTAATTAATAAATTAATTGATGAAATGTTATTTTAACTCACCAGTTTGAGCCGAAACTGCAGTTACAAACAGCAGAAGAGTTGGTAACATATTCATATTCAAACCAGAAGCTTGCAAATACAATAATCGGCGAATGACTTGCTACTTCAGTGAAATATAATACTATGCAGCAAACATTTTGAACAACTGATTTAAATAGCCGCTGTTCAAACAATCCTATAAATAACTCACTACCGCCACTAAGCTGATGAAAGAAATGCTCTCTGTTTATTTAATATAGGATGATATACCTTTTATGACTGTGTGCTAGGAATAGCTGTCTTTATAAGACTGGTTACCAATTAACCCATACTTAGAATTGCGTTGTTGGGGATATTTAATATGTTTGAGTATTCAATTAGAAGAAACTGAATTGAGGCAAAAAAGTATCTTGACCTAGTACACAAACACATAGAAAATAGTCGAATAAAAATAAATTAATTTTTGGTCAAAAACTTGTTGATATGCCACACACCATAACGTTAAATATGCACATAATTTAACCTGCAATTAGTATTTAAACTTGGGAAAAAACAAAACAAACTTATTGCTTTAATTATATAGTTAACATTTTTAATTAATATATTTATAATATTCATGAATTAAAATAAAAATAAAAGAACAAGCTGTATTTTCATCACTGCCATCTTTCCTAGGGCAAAAAAGATCAACTTTATAATTTTAATCAGCCATGAATCATTAAATCATAGTTTGGTTTAATGAAGTTTGTTTAAATATAGATTATGCAATAACTATTATGTTTATAAGTTTATCCTAAGTGTAGAATAAGAAAAATCCATACAATTACTACATTCGGTAAAAGAGACTTGTGCTATTTTAAACGAATGTGTGTTTAACTATGTTAGGAGTGTACTAACATGGTATGCAACATTCAAGGTAAAGTTATATTGAATTCCTAGCTAGCACAGCTCTGTTTACATTCATGACTAACCTCACTATGTGACAAACTACTTTCACTTTATGCTGCAACGTCTTAAAAACTCTAGGTGTAATGATTCCAAGCCCTCTAAACTGCATAGTGACAGTAGAGAGTTACTCATGGTTTGTTTGTACAATGTGGATATTTAAACAAAATCTCGATGCTCGTAATAAAACTGTTCTTGCTACATATTGTTTGCACTAAATAAGAAAGTTATTTTTGACTCGTAGACAAGGAATGTTTTAAACTGAATAAAAATATGTTTCTGTTGCTTCTGTGGTTTTTAATGGCAGCTTTTGCACAAACCGGTAAGTACTATTTAATTTAAAAATTTAACAAATTATATTAACATACTGTTTAATAAGTTGTGAGATTATGATATCATATTGAGAAATTTATAACATTAAAATCCACATTTAAAGGATGTTAGATAAATTTTAAAACAGGCATCAATTTACACAGTTGGAAACTAGTGTCTGAATAGTCTGTAGTCAGAACAGTTAATTTAAAAAACCGTGTGGTTACCGGAGCTATTGCAGCGTGTTGCATATGATAGACATGTTCCTTCAATTTGGTAGAACCCATTAATCCGCTGGTACAGGCAATGTCCGTAAAGTGCCTTGCCCAAGGACACAACCGGCTAGCTAGCGACCAGTTTCGCACCTGCAACCTTTCAATTACTACATCTCAACCATTCCATATTTACATAGTTAACATTGTGCATTTTTAAATACCAATGCATTAAATGCTACTTGGCTAAATATGTTGTTGACTTTTTATCCCAGCTGCTGCTACTGCTACATGCTCAAATCCAACCCTCATCCCAACAAGGGACACCTGGGCAATTGGGTATACCGGCCAGTTGTATACAGTTCAATTCTGTATTACTGGTAATCCAACTACGCTCACATGGATGTTCCTAGATTCATCTGGAGCTAGTATTGCTACTATAGAATTTCCAGTTGCTAGCACAATACCATGTCAACCACCTTCAAACACACCAGCAGGATACCGCGCAACCTGTAACTACAATGCTGGTTGCTTCACAACTACTTTTAGTGTTGAAGCTGTATTGACTTCTAACTTTGATCAATTTCGACTGTATTTAAGATATGGAACTACTAACTGTGTGATTAAAACACTTCAGTTGCAAGGTATGTTTTACAGTGATATTACTCCATTGGCTGTCATGCACAGCATCTAGTAATCATTACCAATATATGCTCTGCTGCCTACACTGAAGTGATTTTTATTTAAGTTTTTTTAACATGTTCGGCATTTAAAAGGTAATTTTATTATAATCATTATTATATTTGTGATAAGTAATAATTATATTTTGTAATTACATTCTGTGTTTAATCTGTCTTATTTTCAATGCTTTTAACCATTTTAATTTTACCACCTTTTTCTGTTTATTTTCATGGCAGAGTTTAAGCAATCTGGTGTACAAACTGAATGAATAGAATCTGTTATCAAACAGTTATCAAACACTTTGCAACAGTAGCTCAAACAAAATTAAAACATTAGACTGAAGTGTTTAATGGTTTTAAGCTTAAAATATTTTTATTTTTTACCGCACATCAAAAACAGTTTTGCTTGTATGAACCTTACATAGTTAATGAAGTACTGTTTAATACCAAGCATGCATTTTTGCAATCAAATAGAGTTAAATCTCAGTTAACCCCAATAACGAAGATTATTTTAACCTCAAACCAAGCATAATTTTTTCATTAAAATAAAAACAAGATTTTTTTCATTAAAATAAAAACAAGATTTTTTTCATTAAAATAAAAACAATTAAAATATTGAACTTGTGTTTAACATTATAAAACCTTTTTCAGAATGCATATCTCCAACACCAAGCAATGTTGAGGTCAATCCACCAACCGGAGTCTACAACTCTTCAGCTAACTTCCAGTGTTCCCAAGATTCCACTTTGTTTTATGCAGATGGAACATCTGGAAACACTGCAACCAAATGCCTTGCATCAGCAGAATGGGAGAACGGAGAAATAGTGCAATGCTGGACAGGTGGGTGGTTTAATCACTGGAAAAAATGCATGTTTTGTTTTGTTAAAAAGTGTTTTTTTAAAAATATATTTTTAAGAAACACTTTTAAAAGTAATTTTTTTAATATATATTTTAATTTCTATATATTTTTATTAAAACAAAGCGAAGCAATATTATTTTATTTTTGATCTAAAATTTTTTTAACGTAAAATTTATGATGTATTCCTACAAAAAAAACTGAAAGTCATGATTAGCTAATTTCTGAAATGCAAAAAAATATGCAAAGGCAGTAGGATGTAGCTTTTTTGTTTTACTATTCTAAAAAATGCACAATAAATTACCAATTATAAATGACTGATAACCAAAAATAATAACAAAAATCAAATGAAACAATTTCAATTTTGGTGAAGAATTATACATATTAATTAACTGCAGATAGGGTAGGATATAAGAGATTTAACTAAAGTTTAAGTGCGAAAAGAATAATAGTTTAGAGAAAATAACAACAGACTTGCTTTAAACAATTGCAATTGTATTATTAAGTAATGTGTGTTTTATAAATTGCTAATTAAGATAAAATTATGTTTATTTGACAAAAAAAACATTGCCTTTATAACTTATTTAAATCATTTACTGATGTAAGTATAAAACTGTATCTGTCGCCGATTTTGATTCGTAACTCCTTAAAACAATTGTTTCAGAACCTAATGCGACATTGACGGGTAACAATACCTATTGTGCTGGTGAATCTGCATCATTTAATTGTACTGCTACTGGGGGATTCCCCCTAGCAGATGGGGTAGAAATGTATTTTGATGGAGTCAAACAGCTGGTAAAGTTAATTATTCCTATTTGTTAATTTTATAAATTCAAGCCGAATGACTTTACTGTGTTGCCTTTTGGTCAATTAGTTTTATGATCATAAGTATTTGGTTGTTGTCTTGGGCAAGGCACTTAGCTGACATCACCTAAACCCAATAGTAGGTTAAACAAAAAAAAAAAAAAAAAAAAGAATTAAAACATGTCATTTAATAAAACTAGGGGAAAATGAAATCATCTTTACATTAGGCAAAATAAAACAAATTGCAGCATCTTTTATATAAATATGTTTTATACTATAAACATACTTTTATTTCCCATTTTTATTTAAAGATGTTATAATAAGGTCGCCTTTGTGGATCTAAGTACATATACATTATCAATATTTAATTGAAGCATAAAAGTGATTCGTTTGGTAATATTGTGTACTGCATCAAACTATGTAGTGAGCAGGCAAGCACAGTCACAGCTTAAACCATTATTATTTCAGTTAAATGGAAATACATGGACAAGTTATCCACTGACAAGTTCAAACAATGGAAATATGGTGGAATGTAAAGCTATATCTAACTACACTAGAATTGCTGAGTATAGTCATCTGGGAATAGATAACCAAACTTTGAACGTAAAATGTAAGTTATAATTTTTGTTTTTCTCTTGTAAAAAGATTTCTGTGTATACAAACGGTCATTAAGTTAATTTTAAATTTTAGATTTTGCCCAAGAACTGAGATATTTCTGTGTATACAAAATAAGATTTCTGTGTATACAAACGGTCAATAAGTTAATTTTGAATTTTAGATTCTTCCCAAGAACCACAGATAGAAAACCAAATGTCGGATCTGTTCATCAAAGTAGACAGTGGTTACCTGCTTAGATCAGATGAGACGTTGACTATGAATTGCTCAGCTGATGGAAACCCAGCTGTGCATTGTAGCTGGTGGTGTCCAGGATGCATTGGTTCCATGGATTCATGCCAAGTTAGCAATCTTGTTGTTGAGCGATCCACAAATCTGACGTGTACAGTTGATAATGGAGTTTGTGGAGGGAGTGAACAAAGCATCACACAATACATAACGCTGGTGCAGAAAAGTCGTAAGTTCAATTTTTATATTTTGATCCATTTTCTTTAAAAATCATTAATGTTGTATTCTGATTTTGTCGAGTACCAACTGCCTCAAACAGGCAAACAAACACGAGGTGTATACAATTAGCTGGCGCGGGGAATGCAGGAATGTTGAGGGCGTGGGGGAGTAATCAGTATAAATCATCCGAGGTAACGCAAAAAACTAAGGAATGGTTTACACAATACAACAAATTCTATTACGGGTATCGGCATATAGTGATAAATGTATACTACAGTTGTCCAAATAATAAACCACAATCCATAATAACAACTAAAATCAACAGCTTTTGGCATTAATAGGAGGAAGTCACAACTTAAAATAATCAGCTTACAAAAGAAATGCAGTTGCAGTCTTTTATACACAGAAACAGTTTTAAATATTACTCAAAAAAAATTTAGATCCTTAATATATAAAACTCTTTTGGTACTTATTTTGCTGTTGTTTTTTTATTTCAGGAAGTCCTTTTGTTTTGGCTGATGATGACATGTCAACAGTGAATTCGGTTGTCACCAAAAATCAATCTCAAAGTTTAAAAATGACTTGTGGTATAAATCACCAAGCTGATCTGTCTACTTCATTTACTTGGATGAAAAATGAAGAAAAAGAGTCTGATTCAGCATATTTAGTAATTGATAATCTTGATTCAGCAGATTTGGCATTGTATTCTTGTACTGCATATGATGTGTTTGGAAGCTCAACTACTACAATATATCTGGATGTACATTGTAAGTGTGAGGTATACTAAACCATATTTTAGCATTACAGACATCACATTTCGTAGTCTGGTTAAACTTGAGATATTATTCATATTCATGTTATACTTTAGATTTAATAATAGGATAGGATGGAATATTCATATTTATCCTTGTGAATGGAAAAACCTTGGGAGTGAACACACAGCCAATTGTCAGATCACATCAAGCCCACCGCCGGGTTACCGAAGCTATTGCAGTGTGTTAGATATGATAGACACGTTCCTTTAATTTAGTAGAACCCATAAATCTGCTGGGTTCAGGCAATGTTCGTAAACTGCCTTGCCTAAGGACACAACCGACTAGCTAGCCACCAGTTTCGCCATAAGATGCACAGTCGTAAGATCATAACCAACTGTTGGCTAGTTGATTGGGTCCTTGGCTAACTTGCATAGATATGACTTAACCCCGGTAAAATAATCGGTTATTTCAAAAACTATGTCAATGTTCTCAAAATATACAACTTACTATAATACTTCTAATAATCTTAACGTTGTTACTAAATCTTATGACAATTACCTTTATGATTAATGTCTGTTGTTTCTATAATACCATGATAAACAGCAATCATTATCATGGAAGTATTTTAAAGATATACTGTTGCTATATTGTTTGATAGTTTTATGTGAGGTTAAATTCATTGTGAACATTTCCAGACCCACCAGAGCAGTTTAAAGTAACCAATGCTGTGAACAATGTATGTGAATGGGACTTAGATGGTGTACACTCTTGCAACATTTCATTTCAACTTAATCCACCCACACATATTGCTACTTTGACAAAAGATGGTTTGAATTTGTTTTGAATTTTGTTTAATTTAATCTTTATTAAAAAATTGCACATTTTGCTTGTATGTTAATTTGTAATTGCTGTATTCTATTTAAAACCTGATAATTCTATGTATTTAGTAAAATTTAATGAGTTCTGATTTGCAGGGATGATTGTATCAAATGATTATGAATACATAC
>CH003024.1:1921687-1941969 GCA_000149265.1 Ciona savignyi
TCACTCGCTATTGACTGGTTTTTATATTGAAACCCTTTAAACTGGTAAACAACATCCCATTATTGCTATATCCATAAACCACTGGGTTAAGGTTACATCACTTAGTGCCATGCTTAAAGGTACAACTGACTTGTCAATGTCCGACCAGTTAGTCTGGTGGTTTAGTGCGACGTCTTTCAACCGAAAGGTTGCAGGTTTGAAACAGGCCGTTAGCTAGTTGGTTGTTTCCTTGGGCAAGGCATTTAACGGACATTGCTTGAACCCAGTGGAATAATGGGTTCTACTCAATTGCCCTTTAATTGTACAATAAATAATAACTATGCTTTTTATGAGTTTATATATTAGATGCTGTTTTTCAAAAAAGGGATAATTGATATTCATTAAAACATATTTGGGGTAACAACAGAAAAAAGGTAAAGAACTACTGTTCTAATCAATTAATCCAGATTTTTTTTTTCAGCCGATGATAAATGACTCTGGCTTGTACCAGTTAACTATTACATCGGAACAGTTTGGGCCAACTGATTATGTGTTCACAATTGACGTAATTGTTCCAATTGTACCTCCAACAGATAACACAGTGATTATTGTTGGAGCTGTTCTTGGTGCAGTAACTGGAATTTGCTTAGTCATCATTGCATTTCTACTTCTAAGAAACAGAAATGTTAAATCAACTAAACCGAAGAAAAAGTATGTGTGCAAATGTTATTTCTTATATACTTGGTTTTTCATTTGTCAAAAATTCTGTGTTTTTTATTTGTAACAAATGCCTGGTTTTTTATTTGTAAAAAATGCTTAATCATGTTATCTCCTCGAGTGAATTAATGTAGAATGTATTACAACACTGACAATAATTAGATTCCTCATCCCCACAGTGCGTTTAACAGAACTAATTAATTGTGCTGTAAAAAGTATAGACCTTGTTAGTTTTTGTTCGACCCATTTAAGTACTGGGTTTAAGCAAAGGTAAGTGTCTTGCACTGACATGCTATATTGCCTATGGAAACAAATGATCAGCCACAAGGTAGTTTTGATCCCACTGCCTTTGGCTGTTGTTTATGTGCATTAAGAGGTCCAAGTGTCCAGAGTATTAAATGGATGCAATCAATTATGATCGAAACATCATTGGTCAATAGATATTTCATGATCCCAGTAGATTAAGAACTTTTTTAAAACTGATCGAATGTATCAATATAACACATTATGATAGCTCTAGTAACCGGTGGACGAAAGATAATCTGATAATTATTTTTGATAACATCCTGTGTTTTTCTATATACAGAGATAAAATTAAATAATGTCCATTGTAATGTTGTGTTTACTTTTTTGTAGAAAGTCTACTCACAAGATTTCAGAACCCATCGACACATCTCCGTCAGAAGGTAAAATTCCAGTGTTTGAAACTTGCTATGTGAAAGTACTTAAAGCTGTGCATACTATTTTATCATTATAACATAGCAATCATTAAACTTTATTCTGCCCCAGGCAAGTTTGCCATACCAAACGGTCTGTATTATATGTTTAATAAGTCATCTCTTCTTACTTTATACCCAGCCAGGCTATTAAGATGTGTTTATGAGTTTAATTTATGTTAAAGACATAAAAGATTAAATGAGACCTAAAAGAGACATACAAAAGACATCAGTTACATAAAACCTGTTACAGCAGGTTTAACTGGACTATTGTTATACTAAACAACTTCTTTAAAAATTTTTAGATTACGTTGAAATAAATGTCCCAAGATCTTCCACTTTTCCCAATAATGGACCGGTATGTTATATCTATAATAACATATTTGTAATATATTCCTACTCATGTGCCGTATTTTTTGCTTCATTTGCCATTAATTTATACTGGGGCTAAAAAATAATAAACTTCAAACTAAAGTATAATTTTTTTATATAACTAGCTAAAGGTGGATTTTCATACAGAAATTTTGACAACTATAATTTTTTTTGCTAAGTTTTGTTTAGTTTATTTGTTTATGCTCTTTTAGAGTTTTTTAAATTAAAAAAGAAATCATTTAAATCAACAGTCATTATAGCATTTAATGGAAAAATGCAATTTAACAAAATATATGAACATCGTAGTGAAACCCTATGTAATTACAACAACTTGGGATGCTTAGTTAAAACTAGATTACAAAGCAAGTATTACTTTAGACAGAACAAAATGGTATAATATAGAGAATAAAGAATTGTACAAAATTTATAAAAATAAGAAAATATGTACAAATTAAATGTATCATCTCCATGAACTGAACTAAGAACCTAAAAAGAAAGTAGTTTAACAGTGTTTACTCGTAATAAACGTTTCTTGAAATTTACAATGCTTAAACAGTTTATCACGCACATGTTAAAAAGGTAAACATGCTAAGTGTGTACATTAGATAATTAACTTTGGTGTACTTAAATTTTACAATAGGTAATTTAATTAGTTTTTTAAACTATCTTTAAAACGTTTACCAACAATAAAATATGACTACAGCAGTAATTATATTAAAATATAATTTACTTGTAAATAAATAAACAAGCAACGAATGTGATATTGATGTGTAGTGTATGTGCGATATATAATTTTATGTAATAACATCACACATTATGGCAGTTAGGTATTAACATCCTATATTGCAGCAGAACATCTTACACGATATACTATCCTTGTTTTTGTCTAAGATATTAAGTAGATGTAGAGCAGACCGTTAAATCATCCATTGGTTTGTACATTTTATACCTGACTTTGTTTATAAATGCGTGTTGTTTTCATTTAAACTATATCTGACCATTTAGATCACATGGTAGCGTGTTAGACCAAAAATCAGGATGTGATGTATTTAAAACCAACCACCAGTTACCTAGTTGTGTCTTTGTATTGAGCACTGAGATATTGCACTAGTCTAGGCACTCAGAAACATTACAAAACTAAAATCTCTGTCTTCATCATTTTTCCTATTACAAGTAAGACACAATATAGTACGCAATATGTTTCAAATTAAACTAGATTCATAAGCTATTCTAATAACCCCGATGTAATATGAACCACCGTTCTTTCAGTCTTAAAACAAATATTTTTCAATACATTCAGTGCTCGGTACCACAATAAAATCACAACTGTTTTGTGACTTTTCCATGTTTGCATACAATAACCACGCTCTCGAGGATTTGAATGGTAAACCAACCACCAACTACTATTCTAAATTAATTTGTTTTGTCATAGATGACCGCTCCCCGGCCTCCTTATGCCAATCCTCGTACTGAAGGTAGGTTTTAATATCAACAAGATATTCGTTAAAATAGACCTTAAAATAATACAAAAATTTTAAAAACTACATTGAATATTTTAATATTAACAAGATATTGTTTGAAATATACCCTTAAATTACATACAAATTTTAAAAAGCATGTTGAATATTTATAACATATACATTCTTTGATAATGGGAAGTTATATCATAGGATAACCTGATACCCACAGCCGTATAATAGTAGCTAATGTAGTGTATTGAATTAAATGAGAGATTGTTGCGGTTTTTGCAAGAAATAAATCCACCGAGTTTGGGCAATATATGTAAAATTATTGGCTAATGACACATCTAACAAGATATTGGGTTATAATCTGTCTCTTTTCCTGTGAAAATTATTACTGAGAATGTATGTCAACTGAAGGGTTGCAGGTTTAAAACTGGTCGCTGGCTACTCTGTTGTGTCCTTAGGCAAGGCACTTAGGAGACACTTACAGAACCTACTGGATTAATAGGTTGGATAAATACAACACACTTTAATAGCTTCTTTAACACTATACATGGTTATCTGACATTTGCCCGTATGAAAATACCAGTTTTGTTTTCCCATTCGCGGTTATAAAACCTGACTATCTGTTCTATTTACTGAGTTAACTTAGCCATAGGCTAACATATGCCTATATAAACATCTTTGTGCAAATCTAAATTATCAACCTTTTAACTATTATCACTTGCAAAAACAATGCCCAATAAGAACACATTTCTACAGAGACAAATTACACTGATTTAGAAATCTCCCAAACCAGTCACCATGTAAGTTATACAAACTTGTTCTTCATACATTGTCTTGGTGCAGCCATTTGGTATGGTCACAAGTGCAAGTTGGATTTTGGTTGATGCTTGTAATATAAACCAATATAAATGTAAAAAAAAATTATTCGAAAAGGATGCATGGTGCAAGTTGGATTTCAATTGCTGCTTTCAAATTACAAACCAATACATTGTGAAAAACGATACAAATAGATAATGTGATGTCGGACTATAAATTTATTTAGAAACCCAGTTTTCCTTAACACCCTTATCGTTTTTTCTTCTTTAATTACATTTACAGTTGGTAATATTTCAGTTCTTCAAATACAGAACAGTTGGTAAGATATTAGTAATAACCAATATAACAACCATAAAAATAAAAATAAATTGTTCGTCAAACATTCGTATTATTTACTTAGTCGTTTAAGTACATTACTGAGCTGGCCATCTAATGTCTGAAATACCACATCATCTGCCCTTGTTTATGTTGTATACAATTTATAGACATCAAACTGGACAAATTAATAAACTATATAAAAAATGTTTGGACTTACTATTTTGTATAAGAACATTAGAAACATTGAAACACAAACAGCTGATCGGCAAATTAACTGATACTGGGTTAATCTATCATGTAAATCTTTACCTATTTTTCAGGCTACGACATCAACCAATAACTACATGAAAGAAGAATGTCAATATGTTATCCCCAACCATGCAACAAAAGAGAATATTTACCAGAACCAGTAATCCTCTAATTCTCATTTAAAGTCATTTATAATTACAGTTTTAGCAAAATACCACAACAGGGAAACAACTAATTACCATATATACTAAAGTTTTTATTGTCAAAGCAATTCTTTATCTTTGAAAATAAGTACTAAAGGAAGGGGGGGGCTATGTTTCTCTGGTATGCAAGTCAATTCAGAAAGCTACGCATCGCAGTAGTGTGTGATAGAATTTAATTTATTACAATACGTGTAATTTATAGTTTGACCGTAGTGTTTTTGTAAAAATAGATTCTTGCAATGTGTTATTAACAATTCTTTTTTTGTTTGTCAACCAAACACTTAACATGAATTTTTTACATCTAAGTTATGAACATTTACAAATTTGTTGTTACTTTTAAATCAATTTTCGATCAATATTCAGTTGTGCAAAAACATATTTTATTAATTACTTTGTTTTGTAATCACAACTCATTTGTGTTATTTACAGTTGCAGACATACACTATAATGTCACACACATCATAACAACAACATTTGCTGACAAAAATAATTGTTTCTTTGTAACAGTTGTTTAATTGGTAAAGAACTTTATGCAAATATATATATAGTTTAGGGTCAAGGGTTAAAACCAGTTGTGCAATTTTCCTAATTACCCTGTATATATCTGTTTCTATAGAGTTTCTTTCACACACTATATATTATTCGTTTTCATAAAATTGCTTTCATACACTATATATCATCTCATTTTCTAGAATTTTTTGTAACAAAACATCCTTGAAACTAGTTTCTGATACACATCTTGCTGGGGCAATTCATAAATGTGTGCAGACGCATCCAGATTTGGGTGCCTCTAAATACTACAGGACCGCTTGCACCGCTTGGATCGCATGGGGTGCTTAGATTGCTATGGAAAGTAATTCTAACCATGTCCCAAACACTAATCTCAACCCCAGAATGAACTTTAACCCCAACCCTAACATTAATATCATGGCTTTTGTAATTACGAAGTATAGTAAGCGATCCATGCGATCCAAGCACTCCAAACGATTTAAGCGATCCATCCGCTCCAAGCGGTCCAAGTAGTCCTGTAGTATTTAGAGGTACCGTCCAGATTTGGGCTAATTTCATTATCAACGTATTTTATCACGTAACTTTAATTCAAAAGCATGTATAAACAGTGGTTATGTTATTTATGTTTATCCAGGTAAATGCGAAAATGCTAGGGGCTTTACCATGCAGGCAATCTCAGATTACCTTGCGACCAGCATCTGATTACTGAAGATTTTGCTGCATGTTGCATATAATTGAGAGATTCTTTCATTTTTAATCCAGTCTAGATAACGTTCAATAAATGCCTTGCCCAAGGAAACAGCCAACCAACCTGACCAGTTTTAAACCAATAACTTTTCAACTAAAAGATGTCACACCAACCCATTAAGCTATTCAGTAAGATAAACTAAAAGTAAATGATTGAATTGTATCATTTAATCACATGTGAAAAAAACTGGCTGATAAAACACAGTGCAATAAAGAGTATTAATTCTGCTTTGAGATTATTATTATATTACCCTTTTTATTCTTCCGTAGTCGCCACTTTAAAAATTATAATCAATAAAAAAATAATTTCCATATTTTAATAAATATAATTACTCTGTGGAATTAATTGTATTGGGTTGCAGCAGCATGATTTACATAAGCAAGTTAAGGTAATTAAACTGAATTTATATTTAAGAATAACCACCAAATAGGATATTAATACGAAGGAATATATGAGTGAATATAGATTAAGTATCTGAGAGGATATTAATGTAGGATGTTCATGTTTTGTCCTGTGAATGAGAAAACACAGGGGAAGTTGTATGTATGTTGTTTAAAATAATGACAAGTTGCAGATTTTGCAACTTTAATGTGGGCACATTTTAACTAAATTCTAAATTCAACACATGCGTATATTTATATTCACACTCTAGCACAAAACAAATAATAATATAAATACCTTTTTGTCGATGCTGTCCAAAAAAGACTAAAACTGACTCCCCTAAGGTATAATAAAATCGGGAAATTACAAAACAAGGTCCTGTTAGGGTATTCCCCAACAAGAAAACAAAACAATTTAAGAGAAACACTTTAACCTGAGTTTCTGGTTAATTTCACGTACTGCCATTTAGATTATGGTGAAGACATTTACGATTTTCTCATACGACAATAAGCGATTTTAATAAGGTAGTCGGCGCTTCTTGCACGATCTATTTATATTCACGAAATTATTAAAATCGACTCAGGAAATCCGATATTTAATAACTTATATCTAGACCATGTATTTGTCTAACTGTCATTCTTGATGTGCATATCGCCATATCGGCACTTAAAAGTCTAACAATGCAATGAGTTAAATTAAATTGGTTTTCGACTATAACCCACTCAACTAGTGGCCATATTTAAATACTATTATTTAGTCAGATAGTTTAGTTCAAGAAGTTTGTAGTCTAGGTTTAGTATTTGTAAATTATGCAATAAAGGACTTGTTAATTATGCACAATACTTATTGACTTCATGAATATGTATTACAAATAAGTATTTATCAACATATTTAGACATTATTTAAGAGCCTTCATGGTAGAACATACTTGAGTTTCAAACTGCTTAGTGGCAGTAGAGAGCTGTACATGACTTTGTTTGGATAATGTTGGTTTAAACCAGTGGTTTAGAAGGTAAGTCTGCTTAGTGAGAATGTATGAGTAGCATATCATTTGTTGCATATCAGTTGTATGAGTAGCATATCATTTGTTGGCTATTACATATGATATATGTCGCTTTGTATATAATAATACGATGATATTGCTTCTCTTGTTTATAGCAGCAGTTTCTGCACAAACTGGTAGGTAAATAATTTTTCGCAAAAAAATACAAAATAATTTGTAAAACTTATAGAAATTATTTTTTACTTTTAAAATATTAGCATCTTTTAATTTTGGTAAATGGGTTTGATTTAGGTACATTTTTCTGACTGTCAATATGTGAAAGTCAGTTCCCAATGTTATTAGGACGAACGGATACTCTGTCAATTGGAATATGCAATTGCATTGTGTTGTATTTGATTTAGACTGTTCTTCAAATTTGATACAATAGGATAGGATAAGATAATTATGTTCACAACTTATTATTTTAACAAGTTCAGGCTATTCCCAAGGGGCTAGAGTCGCCGAACCCAGACCCATCCGGCTTTTATCCATTATTATATAGAACCACTGAACCATTGTGATAAATGTGATATGTCTCTTGCATATTAAAACCACAAGTATAATGTAATCTCTTTTTGTGCCTAATTTGTGTGATGTAGCAATGTTTTTAGCTCTAGAATTTAAATATTTATTGCAATGTTTTTTAACATAGAAATAATGATGTGTTTTATCACAGTACCCAAAGTGGCAACATACAAGGGATATGAATTCAGTTTCTACACCATGAAGCAAGTGGTAAATTAACCTACGATGATGCAAAGCAAGCTTGTGTGGATGCTGGTGCTCGATTGGCTGAAATAAAGTTCATGCTGGTGCTCGATTGGCTGAAATATAGTCGGCTGATGTTCAAGACTTTATAACAACTCAATTAACAGACTTGGGTTTGGTGGAAAGTTTCAATAATTGGGCTCAAGGTTATTGGGTTGGTGGAGTGTGTGGGGGTGGTAAGAACAATTGGAAATGGGAAGATAGGACCAGTATTGGCGGTAGTAGTAACTTTGAGAACTGGTTTGTTGGTTGTGGTATCGAAGAACCCAATGGTAATGGAGCAACATACAGAGCATTTATTTATCCATTTGAAGAGGGAAGTTATAACAGTTTAACATGCACTGGAACATTGGGAACATGGGGGGATGATGATAAGTCCAAAACGAAGAACTGGATCTGCATGAAAGGTTGGTCATGTATGATGAAGTGGAAATTTTAAATGAAACAATTTTAAAGTAATAACCTCGTTCTTGTTTAAATTGACTTAAAAACCATCAGAAAATTTGTCAACAATAGGATTGTTGGATGAATGTCGAATATTCAACATTTACATTATTAGTTAAAATTGTCAAAAAATAAACGTATATGGTATTATCGTCTCAGATTGCCAATTGTTGTAAAAATACATATGTATTTAAAAAAATTATTGTTTTGCAGTATCTTTACTTAAAATTAGGGGTGAGAAAAATTAACGGTTAACCACGATTAACCGTTTTTATGGTTAACCGTCACATCAAATTTTAACTGTTTATCCGTTTTTAACAACGCTTTTTTTAAACTCTTATCTGTTCGTTGATTGGTAAATCGCACGCTTTTCTGACATGAACTACCTGTCTGACAACTGTACTTTGCTTCAATGCTATGCATAGAGCTGGGCATATTAAAGAAATTCCGTTCAATTACGTAATCACGGACATCGGAATTGCGTTACGGACGTCAAATCGAAATTACGTAATTTTGCATTTCTCCGTAATTATTCAAAAGGAATATACATGTCATTGTTAATATACTTTCTGAGCAATTCCTTGTTTTAGCCTTAGCAAATTAAGTTTGTTTGTTCATTTTTGTTCCAGTAAAGAATAGGATAGGATATTCATGTTTATCCCTGTGAATGGGAAAACCAAGGGGGTTAACACACGGGCAATCATCAGATCACCTCGCGCCCACCGTCGGGTTACCGGAGCTATTGCAGTGTGTTGTATATGATAGACACGTTTCTTTAATTTGGTAGAACCCTTTAATCTGCTGGGTAAAATAGTTCGAACCATGGGTAGGAATAATCACAATCGAGGTAAATACATGTGATCTTGGATTCGTGCCAATTTTCTTATCAGTAATCAGCGCGGCAAGACAAAAGGCAACGCCGCCACGATCTGCGGCTTATTTACTCGGCTAACGCTATGTATCCACAAACGGCTACCTGACCTATAACTTTCGTTGCCAAAAACGGTGCCGATTTGACAGTAGCGGTTCATGGTTAACCGATTATTGTTACACCAGTTAACCGTTCAAATTAACCGTTAATTCGCAGCCCTACTTGAAATAGAACTCGATGGACTTTGGTACAAGTTCTACAATCCTAGTGACCCAAATGACCGCTTAACTTACGATGGTGCAAAGGCAAATTGTGAATCAGAGAACGGCCATCTTGCTTATATCAAAGATGATGCAACACAACAAATGATTACGATGCAGCTTGCTGGTTTAAACTTGGTAGAAGATGGTTGGAAGGAATGGCAACGAGGTTATTGGATTGGTGCCAAGTGTGTTGACTGTATGGGTGGCAACGGTTATAAAAATAATTGGAAATGGGAAGATGTGACCAGTATTGGGGGAAGTAACTATGAGAACTGGTATGATGAAATTTCTGGTTGTGGTCCAGAACCAAACAACAATGCAGCCAAAAGTCGAGGCATGGTGTTTTCCTTTGATTTATATGGTTCATGTTCGAGTGCTTTAGGTAAATGGGGAGATACTGATAACAAGAATTATGCAAAGAATTGGATTTGTATGGGAGGTGAGTTGTTACCAGGGTCTTGTAGCTATGATACTTAAACTACTTTTGCAGATTTGTGCAATCCCAATCCATGTGAAAATGGAGGAACATGTAGTGCAGTAACTGATGGATATGAGTGTTCATGTCAAGCTGGATTTATAGGAAAAAACTGTGAAACCAGTTAGTATTTTACTGAATTTGTTGATTAAATTTCTTAAATAATTATGTATTTTATATATAAAACAGGAGTTTATTGTACTGATCCGGTTTTCAAAAATTGTGTTTTAATGAAAATTAAGACTGTATATTAAGTTTTTGCATAAGACTCATATTTTTTATTTACTATGCTGGATTGGTCATTTTAAAACCAAGTTAACTTTGATTTGAATAGAAAAGGTTCAAAAATTTATATAAAACTTACCAGTCCAAAAATATTTACATAATTTGAATGCAAAAAAGTAGTTTATTTGATGGAGATTCGAACAGATTTAATTTTTTAGTTCTGTTGATAACGACTGAATGTCTTTTTTTTTTGAATATTTTTTTTGTAGCATTAAGTAAGCAGGAAAATGATTTATCTTTAGTAAAGTTTATTTCATAGTGAGTTAAAATGCTAGATTTAAAAAACTGTAGTATTCAACTACTTCCAAACGACATCTTAATGTGTCAACCAAGAAAAAGCGTATAAATGTGTTTTCAGATAACTTAACAAGTCTGTGGCTGTAACAACATTCTATATTTGTTTCATAAAAAGTACATAGCTGTGATTGTTATTACCATTTGTTCCATCAAACAGGATGTTTAAAATTTAACAAACTATTAATGGAAGCCGATCAGCATATTAAATACACTTTATCACATTCTGCTAAAAATATAATATTCTTGGGTGAACTTTAAAAGGGAAGGTAAAATTGTTTAAATGCATTGTAAAAAACACAGAAAAAGTCTTTGAAACCTTTTAACAACAATTTTCTATTAACCTTACTAGATGGCATGCAGCTCAAATAATGTTTTTTATTCATTATCTAATCATATGTTTTTTTCTGTCTTGTTTTAGACCTATGCAATCCAAGCCCGTGTGAAAATGGTGGAACATGTGTACCTGAAACTGGAGACTATAGTTGTAACTGTTTGAATGGGTTTGAGGGAAAGAACTGTTCAACAGGTAAGTTGAGGAAAATTGCTTTCTCTTATTTTTAGAATTATTGTACACTTTTTACAAATAACCCATATTTAAACCTATAGTAAATCTGTATAACTTATTAATTAATAAGAAATGTATTTTATTATTTTGCTTGTATGGCAGAAGGCGGATTTATTATTTGGATTTTGTTCTTAGTCTTATTTGCTATTTATTTCTTAGATTTATGCGACCCTAACCCATGTGAAAATGGTGGAACATGCAATCATGCATCTGGTGGATATCAATGCAAATGTGCCGATGGATTTGTTGGAGATTATTGTCAAACCGGTGAACACCAGATTCTAACTGAAACTATTTACCATACTTTCCTATTTAAGATGTACATTATTTTGTAGATCTGATGTGAGTCTAACCCCTGTAAAAGATGGTGGAACATGCAATCATGCATCTGGTGGATATCAATGCAACTGTGCTGATGGATTTGTTGGAGATAATTGTCAAACAAGTGAATATTTATTACTATAAATATATTTACGAGTTCTTGTTGTTGTTTGATTTTTTTATTGTTTTTACTTTGTTTAATTTGATGACTAAAATTTGAATGCCTTGTCTACCAATAGTAACATTTATCCACTACAGTTCTATATATATACAAAACTTGCTTATTTAGTAAATGCAGTAGTGTGTGAATACTATGAAGAGTATTGCTACAATTGAAAACAATTAAGCCTTTTCCATGGGTGCAAGACTAACCGAGTCTAAGCACTATCCAAATGTATATAATCCAGTCGGACAAAGACGTCTATTTATATCATGGTGGATTGAAAAAATCAAACTTAAGAAACGTCTGTATTATTAAAATTCTAACTTTTAAATGTAATTTTAAATTGCATTTGGTTAAGCAATGCAAAATAAAACACTTTTTATACAGACCTATGCTATCCAAGCCCATGTGAAAATGGAGGAACATGTGTACCTAAAACTGAAGATTATAGCTGTAACTGTGTGGATGGTTTTGTTGGAAGGAATTGTTCAACAGGTATTACTGATTAAACAGTTGTTTTAAACTGAAAGAAGATTAGGGTTATTAAACTAGTTCGAAAGGTTGCAGATACGAAACTGATTGCTAGCTAGTCGGTTTTGTCCTTAGGCAAGGCACTTCATGGACTTCGCCTGAACCCAGCGGATTAATGGGTTCTACCAAATTGAAGTAACTTGTGAATCATGCACAACACACTGCAATAGCTCCGGTAACTTGACGGTGGTCGTTAGGTGATCTGACGATTTCCCAAGTGTTAACCCCCTTGGTTTTCCCACTCACAGAGATAAACATGAATATTCTATCCTATCCTATCTTAGTTTTATCCCAAAAAATGTAATATTTGTTTCCAAAAAAATTGTGATGATACAATTACCACCACTGTCATTAGTCTGGATTTAAGAACATAGATTTTAGTCATATGCATAGCACTGTTAATAACTCTGGTAATCAGAGTGTAGGTGCATGGTATTTTAAATGATAAATAAATGCAAATACCAACATATTAATGCAAATACTAATATTTTCATGTAATTACCGTTATTTAAAATGCCAATATTTTAATACAAATAATCATTTACTGATATTACAACTTACAGATTTATGTGCATCAAGTCCATGTCAACATAATGGAACTTGTGTCCCACAAGCTGGAGATTACAGTTGTTTGTGTGCTGATGGTGTAGTTGGGCAAAACTGTGAAACTGGTAAAGTATAAATGGTTGATATGTAAGAATGTATATGTTGAAAAATCTTCTTTAGACCTATGTGATCCAAGTCCATGTGAGAATAGTGGAACTTGTGTTCGTAAACCTGATGGAAAATATTCATGCAGCTGTGAACCTGCATACACTGGAACACTTTGTGAAAACGGTTTGGAATTTTCTAATACTTTTTACTGCCAAGTTACATTGACTATTTTACAGCAAGCTTTGAAAGCAGTGAAAATGTAGACTACCTTCTACATATCAACTACAACAGTTTCTCCACATTTTCGAGGTCAAGTGAGGATTGCAAATCAAACGGACAATCTGATCTTGTTATTATTAAAGATGCAGAAACCCAACAAAACATTGAAAATAAAGCAAGTCAGTTATATGGGCAAGAGGCCAAGGAATTTTGGATTGGTGCAGAGAAAAGTGATGCAGGTAAGTGACTTTTATTAATTTTGACATAACATTTGAACTACATGAAAAATTGTAAACAAATATTTGAAATATATTTATCTCAGGATGGTCGTGGTTAGATGGCAGCCAACTGACCTTTACAAACTGGGGTGAAACTGGTAATGATGGAGCTGGAAATTGTTTGAAGATGGTTAGCCAATCAGGGAGTTCTCAGCTACAATGGATTGCAGGGCAATGTGAAGAACAACTCGGATATATTTGTGAAAAACCTGGTAAAAAAAATTATCCGGTTGTAATACGACCCACATTACATAAAAATCTTACACATGACATGTATATTTAAAAGTCTAGGCAATCACTACATTTTCAGGTTACATAAATAACATCCCTTTGGGATAGATAGGTTTTTAATTCATAACTTCTTTTTTCACCTAAATTACAAAAGCTTTGAATAAAACATGTTATAATAATGGAACAGGAAAGAACAGCAAAATGAACAATCATTAAAACACATTAAAACTTGTCCAATTTATTGGATATACCAGACATGGCCTAAGAAAAATTTCATTTAAAAACAATAAACGTGGGGGGTAGAACTGCCTATCATCAGACTACCCTGTGCCCACCATCAGATTGTTGCCGCAGCTATTGCAGTGTGTCATATGTGAATATTATGGCTAATTTTAGTATAATTAAGTAATTTCAGCAATTTGCTGACCAGCATTTTTCCCCAGCAAACAACATTGATCCATGCACGGAAACTGAGTGTTTGAACAGTGGAACATGTTCCAGTAGTGGCTCACATTTCAACTGCCAGTGTGTGGCTGGATATCAAGGAGTAAACTGTGAAATTAAAATATCAGGTGAATGTATTATACCTATTTTATAAAATGTATATGAAAGAAAGACTGTAGTATTATTCGGATAAGTCGGACTGATTAGCTCGCTGAGGTGGTCCATAGCCTTTCAGATAAAGAATTGCGGGTTTGAAACTGGTAGCCAGCTAGTGAGTTGTATCCTTGGTCAAGGCACTTAACAGACATTACCTGAACCCAATGAAATAATGGGTTCTTCCAAATAAAGGAACATTTAAATCATACACAACACACTACAATAGTTCTGATAACCTGACAGTGGACGCAAGGTCATCTGACAATTGCCAGTTTATGAACACCCCTTGCGTTTTTCAATTCACAGGGATAAACATGTGTATCCTATCTTTTAAACAAATATGTAAAGGCTTACAAACAAATATTTAAATAATTTAACATTATAGTTCATTTACAGATCCAACAATTGCAATTATTGCATCAGTGGTTGCAGTAATAGTGGTCATCATTATCATCATTGTTGGTGTTTATATGTGGAGAAAGGGAATTTCCCCTAAAGATGTATTCTGGTACTTTTTTTATAATATAACACTTAGATGTCAAAGCTGTATTGTTTGAAATACCAGCTGTAAAAATAATGAGATCAAGACATGTTTTACACAAGGACTTTATTTATTTGTCTATTTTCCATACTACGTTTCATGCTTACATTGTTTAGTTAGGACAAAAACAATTTTGATTAAATAGTTTTAATTAAATACAACTGCAGCATAATTCAAGTGGCAAATTGTTTTTTAAATTTTAACATTTTTATTTGAGTGATTTAAAATGTCTTTGCAGCAAGAAAAGCAAAAAGCAGAATGAAACAAATGAAAATGTCGGGTCCCAGGATGAAGGTAAAACTCACTTCAAATAGAAAATGTGCTTCTTATCACTTAATTAATTATTAACTTTAAGCTCAATCATTTTCCTGCACATTTTGCAAATATGCAGTATTAAATCATCCCTCATTATAATCATCAAATATGTTATAAAATTTAACGAAATAAAAGTAAAGACTACAACAAGCATGTTAAATAATTTTGGACCTAAGGTAAGTAGAGGATAATTTTGTACGGGGTTTGCATACATAGAGATACCACAGCAGAAAGTAGCTATGCTGTTACCACAAATTTGTGTTACATTTTTCTATTGTATGTCTTTTTATGGCAGTAGAACTTAATAATCACACACAACACACCAGTCTGGTCCGATAGCTTTTGCAGTAAAGGGACAAATGTTTTGTCATAAGGTTATGCAATAGAAACTCTGGTAGTTAATTGACTGTAAATGCAATTTACTTGATTAACTGAACCTAGTAGATTAATCATTAATAGGATAAAGTAAAACATTAAAAACAAAGTTTAGTAGCTTCAATAGACCTTAACTGTAGGTATGACAATAATATAGTTTCTTATTTATATACATTTTAAAAATCAAAAAATTCTATCCAAGTTCAATAGGCCTTATAAGATTTGTTCCAGTAAACTAATAATTAATTGGTTTAATACTTCTAATACCAATTCTTTGAGATTTGTTTTAGCACTTTTTGGATACCCTGCTTTGAGTTAAAACAACTGGACATTTTATATTTTTATTTTTCAGCTTTTTATGAAAATGTTGGCTTTGAAACTGGGCGGGTTCTGCATGATTACAAAATCTCTGTCGGTGGTTTAATGTCGAAGTATCGGGAACTGCTTGCAGGTGACAAGGACAAGTTTAAACAACAGTTTAACGAGGTAACCGTTAATGTCAGACAAACTATAAATTCACCGAACTGCATTCTTTGCATGCAGGTTAATTATTACCCAAAATAAACATTGATAGGAAAAGTGTTCATTACTGAAAACAAAAATTTGCAAATTACTCTTTAATTTACTCATTGTACAGGCTATTGCATTGATTTGTCAAAAATAATCAAATGAATAATTCTAGTACAAAATATAGGTAGTGTGCTAATAAACTTTTATCCAAATACTTTTATATTGCTTACATTTGTCTTTATTAAATTTTAAAGTTGTTGAACCACCTGGGTAAACCAGTATTAAATAATATCTTTAAATATAGGTAGGTATTTATCGTATGTGATCTTTTTAATGTTTTCACACTTTTATAGAAGGTCTTGTTGCACGTTTTTTATTGTGGACATAAAAAATATTTTTTTAAATAACAGGAACTGTTTTTTAATCCATATTTTGTTGTGTAATGGTTAAATGTTTTGAGAACTATGTAAAACTTAATTGTATAAAATTAAAAACCGGTTTAAACTTTACTACTAACTTTGTATTTGCAGAAATTGAATGCGATTCTAGCAACAACAGATTCTCAGTTATCCGACTCTGTCGCTAAAATGCCAGAGAATAAAAGCAAGAACAGATATGCCAACATATATTCATGTATGTGGAAAATGTTTTATATTGATGTGTAGATGGTTAATGTCGTCTTTCTTACAGATGACCATTCAAGAGTCAAACTACAGACTGATGGAAATGTATCTGATTACATTAATGCTGGTTATATAGATGTAAGTGCAGTAAACAAATCTTTGTTATGTTAGTCTGACTTATTATTTCAGTGGACTAGTACGTCGTCGCCTTTGAAAACAAATTCATCTTTCTTTTTAAAGCAATTTTATTGATTAATGTATCAAGCTGTCTTAAGAATTAAATCAGTCTTAATATTTACTTTTATTAAGAGACTGAAGCTTATATTACACATTTTTTATTTAAAATAGACTTCTGTATCACACAAAACCAATATTTAATCACTGTGTAGAGTTATGAGGGGTCTAGGACATTTATCGCCAGTCAGGGGCCAAAACCGGACACAGTTAAAGATTTCTGGAAAATGATTTGGGAAACAAACAGCAAAGTGATAGTCATGCTTACTAATCTGATGGAAAAGAACAAGGTAAGATTGATACATCGTTTAAAAATAGATGGTTTCCTGTTTGTTTGCAGTTAAAGTGAAAGTAAACAGAGGTTCATTGACCTAACTCATAAATCTGACAGGGCGTTTAGATGTGCAAATAAAGGCTTTAGATATCGCTATATTTGCAAATACAAATCTTTAAACATATACATTTGTAAAACAAATGGTTTAAATACCGCAACATTTGCGGCAACAACATTTTTAAATATGACTTTATTTTTAAAACAAAATTTTAATGGACGATGATATGTGTAAAACATTCTTTAAATATAGCTAAATGTGCAAAATAAATGCTTAAAGAAGTAGGTACATTTGCATTCTTTAATTCCATGCTCTTAGTAATTATTTACAATTGTTAAATTATTTTATAATATTTTTGGTTTGTAACGGCTTTTTTGGCCAACTATGCATTAAAATTGGCTTATATATGTAGTGGTTACCAGCAAATCCAAAACCACATTTCCTTTGATCTTACAAAATTTAAAATTAAGTACCAATGAACAAACTTCTACACTTTATGAAGTTAAAGTGTAAAAGCAATTTTACAGCCAACTATACAAATACAAAAGAATTACAACCATGTTCTTAAAAGTTTAAAACGATTTTAAAATATATTGTATTGGTTGTACACCTTATTATGATTTATGTATTTTCAAAGACACACAAGAGAATTACAGTCATGTTTTTAAAATTTTAAAACCATTTTAAAGCCGCAATAACATGAACAGTGCTTCTTTTGTTTCCCTGGTACTTTCTGCAAATCATAGGGTAGATAGAAGTAAATTTTATATTCAAACAATTTATACAATCCATGCAGGCAAAGTGTGAACAATACTGGCCTGAGCCTGGTTGTACATTAAGATGTGGCTCATTTGAGATACAATTGAGGGAGGAAAATGAGAAGGATTCATACATCACAAGAACTTTACTTGTTTCCAATGGGCATGCTGTGAGTTCATAGAAACCGTAATTGACCCCAATATTTTATTTAAATTCAAATTTTCGTAAAACATTTATTTAACAAGAATTTGTAAAAGGTTCGCTCAATCTTGTAGACTATCAGCCAAAAGATGGCATCAAAAACAACTAATTGTTTGTGTCGATAGTAGCAGAATTGGCATAAACAAAGGATAGGATATTTATGTTTATACCAAGAATAGGGTACTGCAAAAAGTGTTATCACACTGGCAATCGTCAGATCACCTCACACCCACCGTCAGGTTACCGGAGCTATTGCAGAATGTTGTGTATTATTAAGATGTTTCTTCAAAATTAGAAGAACCATTTAAAACTAGTGGGTTCAGGCAATGTCCGTTAAGTGCCTTGCCCAAGGACACAACCAACTAGTTACTAGTTTCGAACTTGCAATCTTTTGATTAAAAAGCAATACACTTCCCCACCACACTATTCGGTTAACCCTTTAGAAACGAGATTCCTTTTGTACAGTTTGTGCGTTTTGACTGTGTAGTGCTTTAGCGCATCCGTGTAATAGTCAGAGCACTGCAATAGCAATATCTCGGCTTACCCAACAATCCAACAATTGCCTGTGTTATAACCTTGTTCTCCAACCAGAAAGCACGATCGATCAGCCAACTCCACTTTACAACATGGCCTGACCATGGGGTGCCTTCATCAACCACAGGCTTCCTAAGGTTCTACCATCATGTTAAAGAAGTTATGGAGACCGTCAGTGGCACTCCTGTTACAGTGCATTGCAGGTACTTTAACTGTTACAAAGTTAAATGGTTCATCTACTTTCAGCCTGATTTCTAGCACAGTGCTTCAATGGGCGCGAGGTGATCTGACGATTGTTTGAATGTGTTAACCCCCTTGGTTTTCCCATTCACGGGGATAAAGATGAATATCCTATACTATCCTATTCTATCCTGCTTTCCTTGCACAAGGTGCCTGGTAGACTTGGATAACGTTTTTTTTGTTTCTAAGTGATAATTCAACATGAATCATTTTCCTGAATCCATAATGAAATTCAATGCTAGAGAATCAGGCCTTATTTTATGATCCCAGTATGTCATATGGTTCTTACTGTTTTAATTTATTATAATGTATGTGACAAAATTTTTTAAATAAAGTTTTTATGCCCTAAACCCCTATGAGTTTTCACATTAAAGTTAATTACTTTCCTTATTTTGTTTGCACAACGGATATTTTAACACTTTGATTACTCAGTAAACAATGTAATTTATTACTCATTCTGTTGTGCTCTTTGCTGACATCTGTCGATAAAGCTTCAGTAAATGCATTGATAAACAATATAAATAAACAAACAGCAATAGCTAATTCTATCAACAATATTTGACAGTTCTACCTATTGTAAAATTAGGCATTTTGAACAAACCTTTGCAGGAAAAATGTAAACAATTCTGGCATGAACCTATTTAAACAGTTAAACTGAATAAAACAAATCCATAAAATATGAACATTGAGTCAAATGCAGTAAACATAAAGGTGAAAATCCAATTTTCGACCCAACAGGGATTATTATTGTTAGAACTTAAAAATATGACATCACACAATATACGATTAACTATGACATTTGTCTGGCTGGTTATTCTGGTGGTTTAGTTGGACGCCTATCAACCGAAGGGTTGCAGGTTCAAAACTGGTCGCTACCTAGAGTGTCCTTGGGCATGACACTTTATGGACATTGCCAAAACTTAGCAGACATTTTAGAACATGGGAAAAAATCTTCAAATTTGTATTAACTTATGACATCATAATACACAGTGCTGGGGTGGGTCGTACGGGGACGTTGATTGGATTCGATATTTTAATGGCGGAAATGAAGAAGCACAAAAGTGTCAATGTGTTGGAGACAGTGGTGAACATGAGGAAAGATAGAACACTCATGGTGCAAACTCTGGTAAGCG
>CH003024.1:1945542-1964976 GCA_000149265.1 Ciona savignyi
ATATCGTGGTGAATTGCAGTGCCAACATGCATGTTTAAAAACAAGTTCTGTAATATCAGTTTACAATACAGCCCACAATGTTTAAAAATTTTGTTTCAATTTTTTATAAAAGGTTCTGTTGCGTGTTTTTTTATCTTGGACACAAAAGTGCACTAAACTAAATTTCTTGGTGGAGTCTGTTAGCAAAAGAAAACTTTAAACTTCTTGCCGAAAACCTAAGTTACTATTTAAATGTTTGTTACATCACAATAGTGACGGAGCAGGCAGAACTGGGGTGTTGATAAGTGTGGCGAATCTTGTTGAAAGAATAAAGAGCGAAAATAGAATCGACGTTTTCCGAACTGTTAAAGACCTCAGAGACATGCGCCCAAAGATGGTCACTAGTGAGGTAAGTATTGTGATGATGTTATTATGGATAGAATATTCATGTTTATCCCCCTGAATGGGAAAAAGCAGGGTGTTATCTATTTTAAATAAAGCATTTTAAAACTTTTTGCTACAGTCAGGGTCGCACATTGGCATATAAGCCAAAAGGCTGTCGAATCAAAACACTAAAGATGACTCGTTTATATTAAAATAATGGCAATAACTTGCTTAACCAGACTGCTTCACCCACCGTCCTTACAGGGATAACCATAAGTGAACCTTTATTTCCATATCTGTTTGGAAAATTGTGTAAATTTTAAAACTGTAGCCCCTTGTAATAGGATTTAACCTTTTACTTTAGTCTTCCGTTCTTCTGTGTTTTATATTTCTAGATAAAAGAACTTTGGTCTGTTGATGGGTTAACAGCTTTTTTAAATTTTTATTTGTAATAGGAAAATCTCACTATAATATTACCCTATATTAACTTAATACATTACAGGCACAGTATCAATTCATCTACAAAGTTTGTAGGAAGTTTGTAGAAGGCTTCGCTACTTACGATAATTTTAAATAAGTCAAAAAACACTGTGATTTATTGTGGTATAGGCCTATAATTGTATGGTGAAATGTATAAAACCGAATTAACACTGTTGGTATAGTCCGAAGTTGGCAGCAATTTTATTGGGGGAATTGCCACTTACGATAACTTTATTGACTATCATGGTGATTTATCATAGCATGTAATGCATTTCATAGAATTGTAGGGGCGGTTATGTTAAATTGCACAAAGCTAAAACAATGCTGTTTGTGTCTAAGTAGCATAGTGTGCGCATAATGATCATGTCTTTGCACACAAAGTCATTTTAGTAAACAGTCCTCAAAATGTGTCGCACAAACAAATAGTTTAAAATCTAAAGACGAATAAAATCACTGCAAATTCCTTTAAAATTTTACGACTAAACCCTTTTTTTTATTTTGACTTTTATTTATAATTTTGTAACTATGCCATTCTCCAATTACTGTCATTTTACTATTTGTCACTTGATTAATATTCTGTATTGCGTAATATTAAGCAGTAATAATGGAATAAACTAGGTTTTAAATTGTTGTTTCAGTAAAATAAAGTTAGTATCCAAAACACAATTTTACTGAAAACTTAATGGTCAATTCTGCAACTATATATTCATGGTTATCCCTGTGAATGGGAAAACCAAAGGGGTTAACACACGGGAAATCGTCAGATCACCTCGCGCCCACCGTCGGGTTACCGGAGCT
This sequence comes from Ciona savignyi, assembly GCA_000149265.1. Lineage (NCBI taxonomy): Eukaryota > Metazoa > Chordata > Ascidiacea > Phlebobranchia > Cionidae > Ciona > Ciona savignyi. Next base: position 1,947,184 of record CH003024.1, read on the forward strand.
ATTGCAGTGTGTTGTGTATGATTCACACGATTAATTAGTTTTACCAAAATCAAAGGTCTTAATCATTTAAAACACACTGCAGCAACTCTAGTAACCCGACGGAAGGCGCAAGGCAATCTGACCTTTACTCGCTTCATTAAGGTAAACAAACATGAATATCCCTGTAATCCCTAATTATCTAGTCGGCTTCTCCCCATTGAAGTTTAATAGTATTATCTTTAACACATAGCCTCGCTATTGGCAAAATATACACTGTATAATCTATCAAGGCCTGTTACGTCCGAACAGGAAAGGGCAGAATATGTAGATCATTATACCCGGTGGTGTAAAACCGCAAGAGGGCGTTATAACACAGGCTATCGTCAGGTATCCTCTTGTCTACGGTCGGGTTAAGAAAGACTATTGCAGTGCATTACATGATGAAGCCTTCGTCACACCTTGTTTATGCCTAATTAATCGACAGGCTTAACTCCAAAGTTTTTTTTTTATTTATAACGTAGCAATCACGTGTTTCCTGGTCAACGACTTCGGACTAGCAGCCTGTTGCGCTACGAATGAGCTTATCGGACTTTATATACTACAGATACGATATTTATGTTTTATTCTGGGATAACAGTGAGTATTGTAACACGAGGAATTGTCAGCTTACCAGGCGGACACCATAGGGTTACCTTAGCTATTGCAATATGCTGTATATGATAGATGTGATTTCAGTTATTGTACAACCCTTTTATAGGATAGGATAGGAAAGGATACCCACCGTCGGGTTACCGGAGGTATTGCAATATGTTATGCATGATTCAAAGGTCCCTTCAATTAAGTAGAACCCATTAATCCGCTGGGTTCAGGCAATGTCCGTTAAGTGCTTTGCCCAAAGACACAACTGACTAGCTAGCGGCCAGTTTCGTGCCATCAAACCTTGGGCTGAAAGTCGACGCACACCAGACTAATCTAATAAGCCGGGTCCCGGCGATGTCCTGTTTCTACCCAACCTTATCGGGAAATGCGAATCACCAAATGAAGTAAAGCTGTTTAGCCAGTTCAGTTGTCACATTGATTACAGTGTACGAATATTTAACAACTGTGTTATGATGTTTGACTAACAGAGCTGTGTTTAGCGAATGTATGTGGAAATCAAGTTATAAAAACGCACGCGACGAACCAACCCGAGAAGACAAATTAACCAGGCTGACTGTCGACGGAATTTTAACAAAGTTTTTTTTTCATCTTTGTCAACCGACATCGCTTATTGAATAATTGATCAGTCGTTAATTGGGTTCAAGTGCATCGTGAATTTAAATTTAAAATATTTCTAAATGACCAATTTGGAAATGGTGTATTCTATCTAAACGGAGCCAGCACCGTTATCGCAAATCATCGGGTTTATGTTATTTTTTAGGCAACAATAGGGGTTAACGAAATTGAAAATATATAAGTTTTCAGTTAACGCACAATGTAACCCATTAGTGCTGCACTATTAGAATAAATGCATACGATACATGCACCTGACATATACTTCTATATCATAATTCGCATATCCGCTCGAAGATTAATCAATGAAACAGCTCATTAATTTGTAACATGCTCTTATCCATGTGGAATTTTACGCGGAATCGGTTTTTCACGCCATGTCAATTTTCCTACCATTGCCCGGCCTTGACATACATTTAGGACCGTTGGACATTAGTCTCTACGAAAACGTACTGAAATTCCCAACGGGGCGGACATAATTACCGTTAGTTGTAGTAAGAAAGGTAAGAGCATTTGCGCAAAGTATTAGCATTGTGATTGAACTAACACGTGGCTATTGATTTGTTGGGGATTATTAAATATCCACAATACGCCATGTGTTTTGTAAACGCAGTCATGTGTGTGGTTTTTATCGCAACATGGCGTGAATTTTGTTTAGTGTAATCGTAGGCATTGGCCTGATGGGCTCTTTTAATTTTTTTACATGGCTGAGTTTCAAAATCTTGATTGGCTTGTTGCTAAGACGAATTTTTGCATCCATAATTCTATATAATCGGTCACGTTGACCAATAGTCCACACGACCGTACTTCTTATTTATATTTACTACGAGCATATTGACTATAAATAAATCTTCAATTACCGTGCCTGACTTCAATTTTATAATGCTCATCCCCACTGTTTTCGTGCAAACTATGCAACGGCTTGCATTACTCGATTTAACTGAATTATCGACCATAAAGACTCACTTTTATTTTTTTATAATTGTATGTGCTTGTATTGTTTTATAGTTGTATGTCCTATCGAAGACTAAGGGATATTTTCGACTTCTGATTTTCTATAAAAGGGTCGTCGTATCCCATTGAAGTACCAGTCGCATGATCGCATTGAGCTAGCCGACCGCTCACCGTTTCTTACTTGTTCTGGTAACTACGTATTTTAAATAGCGTGAATAATGTCGTTTTTGTCCAGACTTCTCTACTGTTTTTTCTCTACTGTTTATGTAAAACTTCGTAATGTAGTGAAGATACAGTACGTAAAGAGGACATTTCATGACCGACCGCCCCTCTTCTTTGTGTAAGATCATGGGGGGCCATTTCAATACAGTACAACCTTAAGCCCTCTTTTCCTATATATATCTTGTATATAGTCGTGTTTTGCAACATGGGGTTAAAATGTAGGCCACTGAATTTTCACTCCCTTGCTGCATTATATTAACCACGGTTCATTGACCAGCAAGAGTTAATGCGCCTTTTACGAAAATCAATATCAACCGTCGTCTGTTCAGTTGTAAGAAGCGATAATCGGCTTTTAAGCGGTCTACCCTGTATGTAAGTTCGACCTGGTACTATGTACAATGTACGAGCAGGGCTATCATAATTTTACATCGAAATAACGCGGCTTGTCGCCATAATTTCGCGGCTTCCAGCCTGTCGTTACGGATTTCACACCTCCGTGCATACAGCAGTGTGTAGTTTGCTTTCATGGTAAATGCCAGTTCCCTTTTTCGTTCGGCGCAAATTAGATATTGATCCCGAGTGCAGGATCGGTGCATGAGTGCGCGTGCCGCTGCCTTCTATTTTCCGCCTTGACCGTTTATTGGAGATAGCAGCTCCAGAGTCGATAACTTTGAAATTGGATTTTTCTTTTCGAACGTGATAGCGGAGTGTTGCTTTGTATAATAAGGAATGCATTGATTTTATGCAATCATACTTGCCAGTTTTTGCACCAGGTGTCGGTTTGTTTATTGTCAGCTTCGCTCACTTGATAGCAGGACATGTTTGTTATAGATAGGTTTCCAAGTTTCCTTAGACAGTACTGCATGAGATAAGTAGATGTTTGATCATAAAATAATAAGAATGAATAATCACAGTGTATTAAGTATACCCAAACTAGATAATTTAAACGTAAAAGTTTGAATACTGATTAAAACAATATCGTGTCTTAAAAGTCAAAATAGAACAGTTTATTCATTCATTTTGCTGTAGTTTTCTTACTGAGAAGCAGAGTTTGTCAGTCAATAAATGTTTAATGACGTTCTTGAAGTAAATTTTGCAATCGTTATAAGATGTTTATGTTTTTCTAGCTGAAACATGGATGATGGCAATTTCAAGCTGCCAAATAGTAGGATATTTAGTGGGAATCTTAACCTGGCTTGGAGCTCTTCTTGTTGTTACATTACCGGATTGGAAGCATAGTTATGTCACTGAGGACTCATTCCGAGGAGTTTTGGTTGTTCGTGGGTTGTGGACGACCTGTACGGTTAAAGAATTTGGGGCAGTCGAATGTAAAAACCTTAGTGAGCCCTTCTTCGCCTTGCCTCCTCTCATCAGAGGCTGTAGAACGCTTGCAGTAATCGGAACGGTGATTGCTTTCTGTGCAGTAGCAATAACACCCCTTGGTAAGTTAATTTAGATAGACATATACTTAAATTATAGTAGATTTTTGAGCATACTATAATGTTCGCACAGAGGTTGGCGATGTTTCAAATTATTGCTGTAATTGAGTTACCGTATGCTGTGAAACCGATACGCTATTAACATGACGTTCGTGGACAATTTCCGATCGCCTTTCGGCGAAAACCTTTGAAAATGTTTTATCTAAATAATGCATGCTGCATGGCAACGATAGTAATTAGTATCGTCGACTGCCGACCGCGTGAATGGTGAAAGGGTATTATACGCTTAGATGGATCTTGGATGACTTATGCTAAATGTGATGACTGTCGTTTTCGCTTTGGAGCGGTAGTAGATTACGCTGCCAGCAGTCCATTAGGCGCATTGAAAAGAACATGGATATCCAAAATGACTTTCCGACCACGTAGAACATTTACAACGGTGCAGGCAAACATGTCCACACTTTACCTTGTCAACACACTTTGATAACCGTTCGAGGTTGATTCTGGGAAGAAAAAATCAATGACTTCAGGCGCCAGAAAAGATCAATTGCTTTGGTCGAATAAGCAAGGCAAGACACTAATGAAACTTGTCGTGTATGTCGTCGGGCTTGTTCGCCACGTTTTATAGATTACCGATAAGTTTATGTATTAAGCATTCTATGCTAATTTACAACGCGAACGTTCCTCTCCTAATTGTCGAGTCCCCTGATTAATAACAGCACTAGTAAGTTCAGTTGTAGCCACATTATTCAACACGTATATATGAATAACAAAAATAACAAAGTCCGTATTAATGGAATAAAATGTTAAACGTTTTTCACCACCAATAAAATGTTAAAGAATATTAAATATCAAACTAAATTGCAATTACTAAATGTTTTATTTTTTAATTGTTTTAGCTTGGGTCGATGGTAAATTGTATTTCCAAAAAAAATAATTGCTTTAAAACGCCTGTAGTGTATTGTGAACGTGCATTATGAATATTTCATGATCAGCGGTCTATATCTTGACTAAGCTTTGTATTCCACCTACTTTTTATTCCTCTAGACAAGTTGTTCTAAGTACGGTAAACTACAAGCATGTACTCATGTTTTGGGTGTCTTTTAACATAGGAAAATGTAACACTTGATACAGCGGCCCACAACAGGACTGTGTTCACGTGGAAAAATGTAATACAGAATTTGTGTTCACGTGGAAAAATGTAATACAGAAACTGTGTTCAACATTGGAAAAATGTAATACAGAATACAGCGGCCCACAAAAGGCCTATGTTTATGTTTCGTTAATACCACCATCTTAAATACCAATATCAATTCAATGGAACGAATCTAATTTGTTTCTGTGTGTTAAAATACGACACGCTTACTATTTCGGGGGAACTCGACGTGCTAGTCATGTTTACATCTGGTTGGCAAAACCATGTACTTTATATACTGGGCTGGGTTTTAAACCCATAATGGGGTGATCACTAAGATATTGTTTTGTGTGCAGGTCACTTGACCGTCCAAAGTAGTCTATTTTAACCGGGTTCAGTTTCGATTTCCTGTAGACTTGTGGCTGAAACAGAAATTGGCGGCGTTTACCATTCAGCCACATGGTCAATATTAAAGCCAGTGCCTTCGGGACACTTGTCATACATCATTTCCTAAACTAGCAATCGTAATGTGTGTGGATATGATGCTTATCAAATCAATCGGCAATGGGCAAAACTGGGCGCCACACGACTTGGACGACTTTAGATTATCTGTTTTCACGTTGAAATGATATTATAACGGGTGTGTTGATATAGAAGTTTAAAAAATATATCGTCATATCATCAGATTATACATCGAGTCCGTAATTAGATTACAAAAGCTATGACTGTATGTTAAATACGATGCATAACTGCTTTAAAGCTTTCGTTCAGCTATTAATCCGTCGTTTTTATACAAAGATCACTGACTTGACCAAGTATTGAACCGACTACCTCGTGGCTTGTTTAGTGACAAGCAAATTTCGGCTGGCGTAGGACACGCTAAAAATAAGCTACCCGAAATTTACGTACCAAATTTATTTTTCCAGGCATGCGATGCACGAGGATAGGCGGCGAAATTCAAACTAAACTACGGATAGCCAGATGCTGTGCTTGCTTTTTTGGATTAGCCGCCATCTTGATCGGGATAGCAGTTTCGTGGTAAGTGATTATTACGTTTTGACTCAATCGTATCGAAACAGAGGCCGTACATAATATAATGCTTAATTAAAACCTTTGCATAACCCACCTAGTCCAAATCTACCTTCTTATCTTAAACCCTAACCAAGCAAATCAATATACCCCATCATTTCCTGTGGTGAATTGTGGCCCGATTATAAGTGTACACGGCAAGCCAAATCTTAGTTCCCCTAGTTGCACTTAGGGGGGATGGGATAGAATAAAAGAATAGGATATTCATGTTTATCCCCAATCCATGGGTAAACCAAAGGGGGTTAACACACGGACGTCAGATCACCTCGCGCCCACCGGGTTACCGCTGCTATTGCAGTGTGTTTTTGTGTGATTCACACGTTCCTTCAATTAGGTAAAACCCGTTAACTCGCTAGGTTCAGGCAATGTCCGCACCTTAAACCTTTTGGTTGAAAGCAAACGCACTGAACCGCCAGACTAACGGCACGTTTATATCGTTTCACTATATATTCCTTAATTCAATCGACCATTCACTTTTACTTTAACCATTTCATTCGACGTTTCACAGGTACGCCGAAGATGTCGCTAAAGACTTCCACAACCCACTTTACCCCCAGATATTCCAACCAGTTACCGACTTCAAATACGTTTACGGCAACGCCCTTTATATTGGTTGGGCCACCATGGCTACCGGTGCCATATCCGCCACCTTTCTCATTCTAGGGAGTTTCCCTGACGCTCAACCGGAAATCGAAAACAACAATACGCAAAACCTTCAGAAAACCTCAAGACCAGGAACGTCGTACGCTCGGTTGCTGAAATCAGAAGTTGCTACTTTACAAAGCTTGGAGCATAAAACTTCATCACCCGTCAAAGAGCGTCAGTATCTAACTGTTACATCGAACGGATACGGTACAACCAAATCAAGACCAACAAACGGCAAACTGCCGCCAAAACAAACAACATCCATTACGTATGGTGACAGTAACACTATACCAATGTCTTCGAGACACACGTACCAAAGCCAAGCTAATAAAACCTACGTATAGCAGAACGTTGCTCCAAGCATGCTAAAAACTGAGATTTATTGTTCCAGTTCGCAGTAGTTCCGTTATTTTGCACGAAGCGCTGTGTTAAAAGGCAATACGCATTTGCAGGTTTAATAAACTACGACTTTTTGAATGAAAACACGAGAAATACTGTTTTTATACTTAAAATGTATTTCGCGTTTTATTAAAAGGCAGTTGCAGTTACCCATGGGACTCTAAAGGATAGTACGTCTTATGAGGGTTTATGCATTCAGGCCTGTGTTTAAACAGAACCCAAACTGGGCAACATTTCACATAAATTTATATCTAATTCTGGTTTTCATCTTTTAGCACAACTATTACATCACGTAGTTTTTTTTCCATTTAAAATTTTTTAAATTAACGATTACATAAAGCAGTTTTTTTTCACTAAATCTCCTCACATCTATGGCTTTTACTTATATTTTTCCCCTTTTAAAACGACCTACATATAAAAACAACAGTCAATTTGATGTATTGCTTATTTATTTTGCACCAAAACCTTGTTACGGCGTCCATGGTTGTCGTACATATAAAGGGATTTCCCCTTGCGAATAAACGCAGAATTAGGAATTGTGCGAGGTGAGGCTTCGATGTATTTCCTTAAAATAAATATTAATTTTTAACACATCTTTATAGTAGTTACGCTGATATTGTGGCAAAGGTGAGTGTTAATGGATCATTCTATGCTATTTTTTATCGAGCCAGTTTTAAAGACATGTCGGTCTCGTCACTACGACCATTTTTGCACAGGAGTCGGTTTTGTATCGGTCGTGTTGTCGAATGGTTAAAACGGCTGATACATAAACCGACTTCTGTGCAATAACGGCGTGGTTTTTCTATACTATTTTATGTGAAAACCGGAAAGGCAAGGTACTAAGACTTTAACAAGTGGCAAAACATGTGTTTAAAGACTACAGGAATGTGATGTGATTTGTCGGACACATGATGTAATTTGTCGGAAATCGATCGTCTACCAATGTTTTGCTACGAATAACACTATAATACAAACCAGAAAGTAAAAACATCTGAATTCATTCGGATAAAGTGACGTTAGATTTCACGAAGTATAATGAATATCTTGTTCTAACTTATAGATTTACTACCGTGTAATTATTATACACAAGTTTGTATAAATTATTATAACCATACGAGACAGCTTATACGTATAATTGTACCTATGTATTGGAGCCGTGAAATTATACTGCATTAAAGTTGGGCTGGCCTGGTTTTGCAGCTTGGTATTTCCCATTTCCATATAAGGAGTTTTTGACATGCCTATCCCTTCCGTGCCCAGTATCAGCTCGCACGTCGAATCGAGCAAACGCTGTGTGAAAAACATGTAATTAGTGGCGGTGGTATTGAAACTGTTAGACGTGACCTAACCGTATAAGCATGTGGACGGTACTTTAAGTAAAAAACAACACCATCTGTTCGACGGAAAAACAGTTTTTTAGTGAATATATTCGTTTGCCATTTTTAAAGTGAGTTTTGCTTAAAGTACCGTTCACATACGTATACGGTTAGGTCACGTCCCAACCAGGTTCAAGTGAAGATATTCGTTTGCCATTTTTAAAAACTGGGGCAAAAAAATAAATAAACTAAACTAAACTAATAGATAAACAGTTTTTATAAAACAAAAAAGTACGAATCGATTATGAATTCGGGGAGATATTTATTAAATTTAGTAATGAGCACAAGGGCTGTGATGAGGAAACACAGGCACTGGGCCTTTACTGTGGAATAATAATACAATTCCCTTTGCCACCTGAAATCAATCCCTTTACGTGCTACTGAAATGTGTACTGTTCACTTATCCCGCCCCATTAATGTTTAGTTTGAGAACAATAAAATGATTATTTTTACTAATAACTAACCCAGCCAACTAGTATTCGGTTTTACGAAACATCTTATCTGGCCTGTTAATGCATTTTCCTTATTTCCGCCTTTTAGTATTCCCCAAAATAGCATACCGTTATTAAGCTAATATCGGGCGTGATAAGGAAATGTCATTTCCGCCCAAAAATGCCATTTCCGTCGAGTTTGTGCCGGACTACTCTATTAATCAATATTACACACACGCACTACCGATTATTCTAAATTAAAAAATCGTATTTATTTTTTAATTTCTTTCAGAATATCTCATAAAAAACTAACTTTCTTTGATCAGGACTTTACCGTGCAGTGGGTTTTTATTAATCCCCGTGAATAAGCAAGCAGGCCTTTTTATTTTTACAAGTCAAAAGAATATATATACTCGTTTAAAGTCATATTAATTGTTATTGAGTAGCGTTTGTGGCCTTTAAATAGCACACCTTTTATAAAAATAATTTTGTTACTTCTTTTATGTGAATTTATAGCGGCCACGTCTAATTATCCCGAAATTTGCTAATTTATTGGTTTTTAGACGTGTTTTAACGACTGTCGTCTTGCCGTTTTTTTCCCGATTTCCTAATTATTATCAAAGGTCCTGTTTATGTTAACATCGTGGAAATAATAAATAAACTAAACAAAACAATAAACACAACCGGAAACGAGTACGTACTGTTTCTAGTTTTTATAACCCTTCACCTGCTTTTCCTGGTCACTTATATACGGCGGGGTGGCCCGTAATAAAACGGGAACCGATTTCTTGATAGGTTTCGCGTTCTTGGGAATCAAGCCTGGCTTTCGTCCGACATGATGACGTAGGACATGTTTGTTGTCCGCGTGTTGGTTAGCGTCCCACATAGGATGGTCAATTCTAACCTGTTTTAGGATTCTGTGGATCGAAAGGGGTTTTTATTAAAGTTACATATTGTCTTTTAACATCAGGTAGTCGATTATAACCTGCTTCAAGATTCTATGAATCAAAATGGTGTTTTTTGTTTAGGTTTTGTGGATTTATTTACGTTTCACACTTGCTTTTTGCGGTCGATTCTAACCTGCTTAGGCATTTTGTGGTTGGGTGTGGTAGTGTAGTGTAACAAAGGATAGGACACATGTTTATTTCTGTAGGTGTAACAGCAAATGTCCTTAGACTACTGGTAATAATCAGATTACCTCGTGCTCACGGTAGAATTACCTTAACTATATTTCTGTAATATTATGAAAGGCCCATTGGTGCATCTCTGTTTTTCCTGTTAAACCACTGGGCGAAGGTGAAAGACACGTCCTCCGAGTGCCTTGCCAAATATATTGGTTTAGAGCTAAAATTTAGCAGATAATAATGAAATTAAAAAAAACACAATTCCATAAAATTTAAAGATATTTAAGTCCACAAAGACACAGCAACGAGTTGGAACGTGAGTTTGGGTTTCTCTATCGTAAAGTCGCGTTACCTCTTTTTTTACCGAGCCAAGTTTCGAATCTAAGATGGGCTCGTCACTACGACCATTTTTTTTATAAGAGTCGGTATATGTATCGGTCGCGTGAACCATTCGGCCATACGACCGTACAAGTCGCGTTACCTCTTCACGTTACGATGTATCTTTTCGCCTCGGGGACTTCTATGGGCAGAAGGGGTGGAGTGGGGTTGATAGGATTGTATCTTGCCAAGTGCGCTCCTCACTTGAGCGTGGGTGAAGTGGTGCTTCAGCGATACGTCTTGGGGCGCTTGCATCAACATCGGACGCGGTAGAAGGTTCGGGAACAGCCGCCGTGGAATGTAGGAGGGTGTAGGATCGAAACCGTCCTCTCTCCGTCGGACTTCGAAGTAAAACTTCCATTTTTTTGATACCGAGTTGATGATGTCTTTGGATGAGCAATTCAACTTTTCAGCATCTTGGAAATCCTGTTTGAATAAGATATTCGAAACAGTTAAAACCAAACAGTTAAATAGGTAATCACAAACACGATATATATATTTGTCATATCAAATTAATACACGAAAAACTAATCTAGCAAAGAGCTTATTCATACCAAGTCAAAGAAAACATGATTTCTTATTACTCAGTATTCCTTTAATTTTACTATACATCGATAGAATTAGGAAATTAATTCTCTGATCAAATAAACCAACTTTGAGTGCTGTTTACAAATTATATATGTCCAATACGTTTTTTTAAAGAGAATTATACTCGTATGTTTGTTATCGTTGTTTTTAATACCCTTTTAAAACAAAAACTGGAGATTCATGTAACTAAAATAGCGAATTACCGCTGATTCATTCTTAATAGGTAAGCTATTTATTTATACATAATATGTCTTACCATGATTTGGTCGATTTACCGGCTCATACAGACTTCCAGAAAACTATTCTTCCTTCGCCGAAGTCTGTATTCTAGCTTTATGCCTTGCAGAGATTTCGTCATAATAATTAAAACCCAAGACACAAAGGAATACCCACAAAAGCCTCGTATCAAATAACCATTCACGAACTGTAGGATGTTTTCTTATGTATGGACCATTGTAAAACATGTCGACAAAATAAGTCGTACGTGTTATGGCTGGTAATAGAGACACGCCACAAAACAAGACCTTTGGTCGCAGGTCATGTGATATATATTAGATTAGTTCCCATTTAATGCTATTCGAATTCAAAAGCCCCGCGCACGCAGGTATAGGCCAATTGTATTATCTCCTCAATAAGCTTATTGTGTTGAAAGCCTATATAGTTTAAATTAAAGGTCACTGTTGAGTGTGTAAGGATAAATTAAATGAAGACTGCTTAATGAAATATAAATTGTTCGGTATACGGTTGTGTGGCCGAATGGTTAACGCGACCAATACATATACCGACTTCTCTACAAAAAAACGAATCTTGGCTCGGTATAAAAAATACAAATTGGACAATATATTCGTAGGCTTCTTATACATTCTAAACGCGTTTCTTTATACAATCCAAAACTTGGCTTCTTTTACAAAGGGCAACCCAAACAACAACCAGGTACTAATACGATATTTTTACAGGAGATGTCATTTATTTGGTGCACAACACAACCCCAATAACCCAGACCATAGAAGTTACGCGTTGAATCGACTCTGTTTTTTTATGGATTATTGGTCTCTATACACCCGTATACAGAATCATGTTCAATTGACATATCACTCAGTAATAGGGTGTCACATCTTGTCTATATGTAGAGGTGGCATGTTCAATTGACTTTTCTCGTGTGTTAACTCGTGTATATGTAATTTTAATTAAGCCGTGGTATGTACATTTAAGTTAATGGTCTTGTATATATTTGACATAATAAATCGAGTCTGTTTACAGGTAAGAAATCTTCTATATACACTTTTATACAGATTGTACAACAGAAGTATCGTGTAATGCCTTTTGTGCAGAGTCAACGGGAACAGTACAGCGTGTTAAATTGTATTTTTATGTGTGTTAAATCGTTTGTACGTACAGTAGTTTAACGAATCGTGTATTAAAATTTTTGATTTGTTAAATCGTTTCCATTCACAGGTGAACAATTCGTTTATATATATATATTTATACACGTTGCACAAGAGAGGTATCGTGTTTAATCGTCTTTACTTTTTAGTGCGTCAAATCAACTTGGTGAATCAAATTAAAGTTTTCATTCGTGTCTGTCCAGTTTTACAGAAAGTCTGTTCAGTTTTTGTACCGTTTTGTTAAAGAAATGACTGAATTCCCACCATCACGGTTTTACTGCGTACTTGTAGAGTTGTGTCTGCGATACATGTTTAGAGATATCTGCCACGAATGAGTATATCGCTTTGTGCGCTATGAACTTTCAGCCTCTCGAAATTCAAAGCGTTATCCGAATTAAACCGATTACATTTTTACCTCGTATTTTTGATCTGGGCCAGTGGCGTTTGCGCCCGGCGGATATCATAAATAATTAACATTTGGAATAATTTAGAAATATTTTAACGCTAAAAGTCGATAGATAAGCTGAGAAACTCATGTTAAATGCTCTTATATGCAAAAGCCGTACCTAATTTATCAAAGCATGAAGCCGGTATTGTCATTATTATTGAAATAGATTATTGATTGATTGTAATCCGTTCTAAAGCATTTGAAATCGTAGAGGTTAATTTGGCGGTAACCCCTTTACTTCGGCTATCTTACAACTGAAGGTTATTTTTTTACCTTGTTTGGGTTTGAATACATGACGGTCTCGTCCTTATAACCCTTATTTCATAGTTGGTATAGACCCTATGTATCAGTTACGTTAGGCAACTACAAAGTATATGTATTGGCCGCGTTAAAAACTGTACCTTTTATATCTATAACAGACATGGGCAAACTACGACACACCGGATCTTTTATTCTGGTCCGCCGGATATTATCGACATATGTATACAAGACTAAATAGCGACGTCACAGCTACATGCTAATTTATGATGTCACAGCGATATTGTGAGGCGCTTCACGCAACAGTTATTTCTGGTTTAAACCATTAATGCACCATATTTCTTAATTTAATGTTTTTATACTTATCAACAGTGACAAACTATATGTGGGTGGCGGCTCGATTAATTGGCCCGCCAATCTATAAGAATGAAGAAAATTTAGGCCTCTGATTCAAAAAGTGCGCCAACTTCATTTCACCTTTTAACCTGTTGTTGAAATACCCGAAATATCTTTGTGAAGATGACGGAAAAGTTGGTGTCAAACAAACTAACATCCCCGCCGTCAACAAAACGATACCGGAATAAACACGTCATTTAGCATCTGCTAGCACCTGTTTACTGATTAAGCATTTGGTCAAGTATGTGGATTCTTGCCGGCAAAACTGAAACTCTAAATGTTTAAATATAGTGCTGTAAAAGTAAATCGGTTTTCTTTTTACATTCAAGCCTTGTAAAGCATATGGATTCCTATATATGGGCAAAACCAGAGCTATAAATTTTTAAATTTTAAGGTTGTAACATAAATGCGTTTTTGTATACCCGAGCCTAAAAGCACGTGTTTTGAGCGGTACAACCCCATGTAGTTAAAAACAGGGATAGCAAGACATAAATTATTATATATTTTAAGGCACACATGAAATATACGTTTAACCCTACACGCAATAAAAATGATAATTTTTGTTTTATTTTTAAACCCTCATTACTAACCCGTCCCTTTTCAATCCACGACAGATGTGATTGTCAATAGAACTAACCGTTCGTTCATGCAGAAACCGAAATATGAACTGTGTATGGTTTTATATACTGTGGCAGTTGGACCACATGTCACCACACTTTTTTGCTTATATTACCGAAATGTATAACTCACAGTGTAGCGTAAAACCTGTCGATTTATAATTTTAATAACGACCGGACAATTAGCTCAGGTGCCTTTATGCGCGTCTTTCAGACGAAGGGTTGCAGACTCGATATTGGGCTCTAGCTGGTCAGTTGTGTCTTTCGGTAAAGCAATTAACCGACACTACCTGAACCCAGTGGAATGAAGATTTTATCAAATTAAAGAAACGTCTGTATCCACACACCGAAATAGCTCCGGTAACCCGATAATGGGCGAGAAGCAATCTGACGATTGCCCGTGTGTTAACGCCCCTTGCGTTTTCCCATTCACTGGGATAACCATCCTATATCCTAAACGAGAACTATACGTACCTTGATCTTGACTTTCGGGCGATCCTCTCTGCAAGATGTTCGGTCAAAAATGAAGCCGGAAGTCTCTACTGCGGACGGTTTAAGTGGTTGATGGGTGTACGGTCAAGTTAAATGCTGGTTTCTGGCATGCCAATCGAGTTACAGCGACAGTTAGTCAGTGCACGGTAAATCGGCTTTCGCTTGGATCCGCCGCTAATAGCACGTGTTTGTGGGACTTTAATTATCTCCTTCGTCGACACATTGGCGACCTTAGCTTAATTTCTCGTTGAGTTTCAAGGCTGGTCTATCGCCTTAAGCGCTTCTGCTAAATTTACAATCTATAAGCCATAATTGAGACTGCAATTAGAGCGACGGAGATTAAGCCAAATTGTACAGGTGTTTCAACAGTGACGACTAATTTGACTTCTTTTTCTGTAACAATTTAAGGATAACATGAGCTGTCCTGTGTGGTGTGTATGATAAATAGTATTACCGGGAAATAAACTCTAAATACGAACAAAAGATTCCCATGGGTAACTGTCTGTCAAATATAACTCATGTGACAAGATAAAATACATATCAACAAGGTTTTGGTTTAAATATCAATTAGTAATGACACAGTCCGTATATTTTTAAAAACAAATCATATTTGTTTAAAAAATAATACGGTTATTGACTGATTTGGTTAAGCAGGTATATATTATCCGATGCGGTATGTTTTTAGACTTTGTACAAACCGCAGCACGCATAATAGGTATTAAAAGAATTATCAAAATCGATTGCCTTAATTTAAATGTTAATCCTCTGTATGAAATAGGAAGATTAAGACTGGAACAAAATATAGAATAATTCATACATTACCAAGGTTATCTACTCATAACAAAAATGAGCATAACAAAAATGGAATGAAATTTTATTTTTTGGTTGTAAAACACGGTATCGTACGTTTGTCGAAAAAGCAAGTCTCCATTTTCTGGTTTAACAGTGTGTTGTTTACAATAATCAATGTGTATTGCTAAAAAAAGATTGCGGTTTTGTATCCGAAGGGCTGGCGGAACGAAATTATATGCAAAAATGGTATTGGGATGGGCCCATCATAACTTAAGGCCGTTAAAAATAAAACGTTTTGCCTATTAGTATTTATTCAACCCATAAAACCAATGAGTTTAAAAAAGCGACCGTTAGTCCGAATTCACATACTCGCTTGCGCGCTGAAGTATAGGTTCCCTGTTTGAACTTAGTAAAACTTAACTGTACAACACATTATTCTATTAGACAGAGCCATGTCTGAACCTTTACATCAGCTACTGGTTTTGAACCCACAACCTTCCGGTTTCTGGTACATCGCCGAGACTCTTATTGATTAATTTTATCGATTAAAGCAAATTCCCCATATCTGCCAGGGCGTAACCAAGCAGGTTTTTGCCTTGTTTATGAACCCCATATCAGTGCAAGCGGGTTAATGCCTTGTTAATGAACTCCGTGTCATTTCAAGCGGACGTAACCATTGTCCATAGACCCCATGTCAGTGCAAGCAAGTTAATGACTTGTTTATGGATTTTTATGCCTTGTCCAGCGACTAGCACGTAGGCCTAAATATGCTCTTTGTATTTTAAATCGCATTATATGCTCTAAGCCTATAATGTTCGAATTCGCTTGGTGTAAGTTTGCAATCTAGCACAGCCACCAAAAACACGTGTTCAACGTCACTTAGCGTGGACGTTTCCTATACCATGTGGTTTAATTTTCCATCAACGAGACATGAGTATCTAGTCCCTGATAGATAGGATAGGAGATTCATCTTTATCCCCGTTAATGGGAAAACCAAGGGGGTTAACACACGGGCAATCGTCAGATCGCCTTGCGCCCATCGTCGGGTTACAGGAGCTATTGCAGTGTGTTGTACATGATAGACACGTTCCTTCAATTTGGTAGAACCCATTAATCGTCTGGGTTCAGGCAATGTCCGTAAAGTGCCTTGCCCAAGGACACAACCGACTAGCTAGCAACCTTTCGATTGAAAGGCGACGCACTTAACCGTTAGACCAACGGGCCGGAGATATTTACTGTTCTAGGTTTTAAAGCTACTTAATGAATATACTGTATTTTTTAATTGGTCGGTATATAAATGATAAGTCATTATTTTTTATTTTATTTTGGTAGTTTGAGTCGATAGCAAATTTCGTTTAATTATATTATTTCTATAACGAATCACTCGCGCGGAACATTGTTAACGGCGCCCAGTATAAACAAAAATGTAAACAACGCATTAAGTATCTTCATTTTAGACTTTTATGCTTAGAAAATGATACTATTTAGATACTTTTTTGCAGATTAGTTTAAAATATCTCAATAACAGTTAAATTTAAAACATATTTGGCAGTACTTGCATAATCTTAACTCAACTAATGCCGTCAAATTTCTTACATTACATAAATATACAATAAAAATTTGAATATAAATTGATTTTATGCTGCTTACCATGACACTTATGTTACTTTTATTTGTAGTTTTTGTAAAGTATATATTGGTAAATTGGGTGGATATAAAAATTATCTAACAAAACATTTGAAATAAATAAAAAAGGAAAACATCACTAACCCAGTATGGAAAGTACAGACACACTTGGGTAATCTTACACATGGTCGTGAGCTGGCAGTATAAATTTTGTATAATATCCAACAAGCCTGTAAACCTACCTCGGGTAATTTACTGTTAGTACGTTTTTTGTTATGTAGATAGATATGTGAGCTGATGGACACAATAGATTTAGGATAGAATAAATTGTTTGTTTAAGATTTTTACAAAATAGTAATAAGAATGAGATTTTGTGCACATTTTTGTGCAGTTTTTTTTATTCAATTTCGAGTTACTGCCTTTTCTATATGCATTTCTTGGTGCTTATAAGTCTAAAAATAAATTGAATTGAATCACATCTCTGTCAGTTCTGAAAAATTAAATGAATAATTTATGCTTTATTACCAGATCCATAACACTAACAGGTATTTTATTAAAATATTCCTTGTAGGCGATTAAAAATTAAATTAATAACAATTTATATGAATTTGACACTAATTTAAGCCAATTATATTGGAATTGCTGGATGACAAACGATGCAGTGTGAAAACATCTTTCACATTGATGAAGATCTGGAAAATATTTTCAATCTAAACTTAGATGCAAATGTCAAGTCTTTAAGTTTACA
>CH003024.1:1965076-2023395 GCA_000149265.1 Ciona savignyi
GTCCTTGGGCAAGGCACTTAACGGTCATGTCTGAACCCAGCGGATTTAATAGGTTTACCAAATTTAAAGCAATTCTTATTTATACAACACACTGCAATAGCTTCGGTTAATGGATAATTATTAGGCCCATATAACCTTATATCTAAAGTCGTTTTTGTTGCAGTATGTTGTATATTAAATACAACTTCAGTTTAATTTGAACATATTAAAATAGAGGTAAACTCTGTCAAGTGTATTGCATAAGTTTACGAACTCAACCACACAAAAAGTGGTCAAAGTGTTGATCGAATCAAAAATATGTGTGGTCATCTCTTTGTTTATATCAGACCAGTGATCGACAACCCCTGTGTTGACTAGATATTAAAAACAATCTATGTTCCCCTTGACAGGCTGCAGTTATTTTTTGTTTGGATTGTATTACAAAATTATTATATTATGCTTTTAAAATTATCTGTTCTAAGAAATGTTGTGCAGTTTATTAAAATTGTCACATGACTTTAAAATTGTCACATGACATTTAAATTTGTCCTTTGACATTTAAAATATTTTTACATGCCCTTTTCCAGAGTCTTGATGTTTCATCCAACCAGTTAACGAGCATGGCAGGTTTAGAGCGAATGCATACCCTGCGTTCACTTAACCTCGCCTCCAATTCCCTTACCACCATTTGCTTAACTGGGCTCCGAAGCCTTGTGGAGTTAAATTTGTCGTACAATAAAATCGAAAGTTTGGAGGCTTTTGCTGAGTTACAAGGTAAGGTTATTTTAATTGTTTCTTAGTATCTCCACAGTTCTGTATATTTTATTTATCGACGAACTGTTTCACTAAAAATTCTGTATTTTTGAAATGTAATTCGGCACAAATTTAATTAATAGATGTCAATTGTTCCTTTATTTGTTAAATTAATTAAAGTGTGTGAAGAGCAGGCTGTTTAAAATTTACACAAGCCTGACAATGGTCGTATGAATATATTTATGTCAAAGGTGTAGTTACCAACAAAAAAAAATTGTTTTCTACACAGCTTGTACTATGATAACTAATCATATGTTCAAATGAAATATGTGCACATTATGCATAATAGCACAAATAAAATAATATGGAATACATACAAATGCTTGAATAATGGCCCTCCGTTGTGCAAATTTATTGTAAGAGTAAATTTATATTCCATAATAAAATTTACTTGTAAAAGGGTGTAGGTATTCTGATTTGACCGTACCGACCATTAGCCAATGCAATGCAGAATGCACAATTTTATCTGTTTTGCACAGTAATTTGGAATGAGTCTATTTTTAATGAAAGCTAAGGGCTCAGCTTTGCATGCTTTAATTTGGAAGTTTTAAAGAAGCATTTTAAAAATAAAATTATTAAAAGCATACTTTGTCAATTAAAAATATAGAAAACGAAAGCAGAAATACAGCAAAATGACTATCATTAAAGCACCGTATGGAAAAATTGGGTGGAACCACTAATAATCTACATAAGTGAGACACAACTTTTAAAATATTTATCTAAACTATGATGATCCTTTATTTCAGCATATGGTTCAGCTTTGGAAGTATTATTGCTACACGGGAATCGAATAGCTGGTGCACAAGCAGTGGTGGACAACCTGAAAGGGATTTTTACTCTGAAGCATCTTGTTCTGCAAATGGAAGGCGAGGGTGTGGGTAATCCCTTGTGCCAGGAGAAAGGTAAGATTTAGATACTGCTTCTTAACAATACTCTATTTTTCTTAATGTTGCTTCTTTCTTAACAATGGTTTAAATTCTTCTTTAACACTTTTTAGAAAAGTATGTTTGTCATTTTTAATATGAATGTTAAAACAGATAATATGTCTGCAGAGAAAGTATCGCAAACAAATACGAAACATCTTGCAAACCTTCTAATTTTCATATATATTCTTAACACAAAAATTAGGTTTAAGAAGGTTCACATTAATGTTAAATTCCCATAGATGGGCGCGAGGTGATTTGACGATTGCTCGTGTGTTAACCCCTTTGGTTTTCCCATTAACGGGGATAAACACAAATATCCTATCCTATATACATAAAGTACTTAAATGTTTACAAAATTAAAAAGTTCAGGTTAATTCCCTCTCTTATTTTTCTTCCAGACTACAGGACGAAAATATTAAACGGCATTCACTATCTTACGTCATTGGACCATGTGGATAGAAGTGGTTCACAGTGTATACCAGATGTCTGTGTGCTTAATTTCGACTCGGACCTTGAAGATTTACTCGAATCAAGTGTAAATGTCCCTAGTGAGGTAATTTAGATTAGCTGTGCATTATATGGATTTTGTTGCATTTGGCTTAATGTTGTATTGCTCAATAATGTTAAACTGGGTTACACTCAATATCTTAACACTCCACAGGTTGATGCGTTGATTCAAGAAAATCAACCAACCCATCAACAGCAGAAACAACCGCCACCAACAATCAATCATTCGTCATCAACTCGTGAAGCTCTGTCAACCCCTAGAATCGATCAAGTGTTGAAATTCCGGAAAACTTCTACTCCATCTGAAGCAAAGTCAGCAAACCTTGCGAAACCATCTGTGGTTACAAGCCCTCAGCGAACTCAAAAAAGCCCTCAGCAAACTGAAAGAAGACCTCAACCAATGCTGGTGAGATTATAACTAATTCCTGGCATATTAGAAATCTCTATGATTTTGACCCCTTATCTTATGATGTGTATAACAACAGTCATTTACAACCCTAGGAAGTTATTTAATAACGAACCTCCTACGATTTTTTAACATATATTAAAGATTATACTAGGATGCTAAGATAAGATATACATTTTTTTCCTTGTAAATGGAAACATACACGGCACATTATCGTACGGGAAATCGTCAGGTTACCTAAAGCCCTATGTCAAATTATCATCTATTGTACATTCTATGTATAACCCATCAATTCACTTACTTTGGGCAATATCCACAAGTACCTGCCCAAATAACCCAACTGACTAGCTATCAATCAGTCCTGAACTCGTAACCCTTTGGCTAACTAACCCACCAAGTTAATTAGTCAGACATATATAATAAAGATAATAAAAAGTGTTGTATGATCCTTACGTTACAATACAAAACATTCAAAAAGAAACATTTTCAAAATAGCATTTAAGTGCAAAATAAAAACCTACATACAACGTATTTAAATTTCTGCATCAGAATATTAGTTCAATAGGATTAAACTTTATGTAAGTTTAATATTTAATATTTTATTTTGGTCCAATACTTAAATTTCTGGATCAATATATAGGTTTAATATTTAAAACTTTATTTTGGTTTAATACTTAAACCTCTAGATCAGTATATACCTTTAATATTTAAAACTTTATGCCGATGTAATATTAAAATTTTTGCATTAGGATAAAGAAGAACCAGTTCGAGACTCTGAATCATCAGACAAGATGGTAGTGCCACACAACATGACACCCCAACCTGTAATACAGGAATCAAAGCCACAGAAGAAGAATGTTCTGAAGAGGTATTTATGTGTTTACCATGTAGAAAGTGAAATAAAATACTAATATTATGTTTAACTACATTAAAACAATGTTATATTTTTCATGTGTAATTAAAATACTAATATTATGTTTGATAACTTTGAAGCATTTGATTACCATTCCCGCATTTCATTAAGTATTTCATTACCATTTGATTACCAGTATATTAGAATACTAATATTACTTTTAATAACATTAAAACAATTCGTAAACATCCCTTATTTTCCACAATGTTATATTTTTACAAGGTCAAAACTTAATCCAGTTATGTTATATCAGATGACCCACTATTTTCAGATATATTAGATGTATAGGTATGGTTTTTCTTGTATGTTATATAGTAAAAAAAGGATCAATGTTTGCATAGCAATATCATTATATCCACATTGTCAACCATATTTTGGTGTTTTCTCATGGAAATCGCACAATCGCTTATTTGTTTTATCTTAACTTCCACATTTTTGCTTTTAAGAAACATGCGAATTAACAAACCGATATCAATTTTTTATATTTTGCTCCTAAATGTCACTTAGCTCAGTTACCCCTTCTTCCCTGCTTACATGCAGTTTACACCAACATTTACCTTTACTAAAGCATTTTAAATACAATTCTTTATTACCAATTTACACCATTAGCACTTTTGTGAATCATTGACAAAAACATTTTTACTTAGACCTAGCAAACAGCCAATGAAGAAAAGGATTGCGATCGCAAACAAAACGCTGGTGGCACAGAAGGACAATGAAAAACAAACTTATTTGGTAAAAAATATTGTAATTATTTATGTTTAAGAACAAAAGGGGAATTTTGCAAAGAAAGGGGAATTTTGCAACTGGGGGGATTTTGCCACTGAAATCAAAATATTAAGATTCACAAAAGGGGAATTTTGCCACTGAAATTAAAGTATTAAGATTCATTTTGAAAAAAGGAAGGGTATTCCCCATGGTATTTAATCCTTCTCCCCACAGCCATTTATACTCCTATCAAAGCAACGTTATTTTCAAAAAATACATGTTTTGTTTATTTATTCCTGTTTAAAGGCCCAACCACCATTCCTTAATCCTCCCATTTTTACACCATGTTTTTTCCAAATCTTACGTTTTTACATCAGATAATGAGCGTTAGTAATGTGTTGATTACAGATAAGGACATTAGAGCAAATCCAAGATCACATGTATTTACCGCCATTTGGATTATTCCTACCGGTGGTTCGAAACATTCTACTTGAACAAAAATAAAAAAGACAAAACAAGCAATTACTCAGAAAGTATATTTACAACGACGTGCAATCCCTTTTAAATAATTACGGACAGATGCGTAATTAACGTATCTTTGATTTGACCTACGTAACGTAATTCCGACGTCCGTAATTACGTAACTGAACGCAATTTTGTAATAATGACCAGCTCTAAGCATTTCGACCACCTTTACACAACAAAAATGTTTTGTTTATTCATGTTTTATTTATTCATTTCTGTTAAAAAGACCCAACTACCATTTCTTAATTCTCCTATTTTTACATCATGTTTTCCCAAATATAAAGTTTTTACACCAGATATTAAAGGTTACCTTCACACAGCACTTGCTTAAAGAGTTGGAGAACGAACGCGAACAAAGATGGAAAGCAGAGCAAGCCAACAATAAACTGGTGCTTGCCGTTAATGAGATGAGATCTGCTCAGTTGGAGGGGAAATCCCTTCAGGTGGGTTGGTGGTGGAATTATTTCACAACATAGAACTATCAGTATAGGTGGAAATTAAAGGGAGGAAAAGAGGGAAGGAGGAAAATGTTTACTAAAATGAAGATTGAGATGTTAGGGTTAGGGTTACAGCTGAGGTCGGGTTTGGGTAAGTTCTGGGGTTGAGATTAGTGTTGAGGGCAGTTTTAGAATTAATTTTTACAATTTTGTTGAGCAGTTTCCCTACTTTCTTCCCTCTTTTACTCCTTTTAGTGTTCTGCTTGCAAACATAATGACTTTGCACCCTTGCATTATCAGCCTATTGTTTGATAAAGAAATTTGCCACACCTTGCAAGCTTTTTTGTTAATGTTGTTGTTAAAAACGAATCCTTAGACTACAGATCAAAACCATCTGCCTGGTATAGGGTAGGACCACAAGAATACATTGACATAATACACAAATGATATGTTAATTATGGCGCATGCGACAGAGATAAGTCGAGAGCTTGGTAAAAATTGCGCTCCCATTTCAGAACTTGGCTAACCAAGCAACAGAGCGGCTGAAGAAAAGTCTCATCGGTGAAAAAGAAGTAAACCAGGAGCTCAAAAGCAACATTGAAACGTTGAAGGTAATAGGATCAAAACTGGATGCAGGCAGGGCTTTTATAATTTGAAAAAAATCAGATGTTGCATTTGTAGAGATTTACAAAATTTGGTCGGTGCCTGTAATGGTCAATAAGTCAGAAGGTAATTCAACTGTCTTGGTGAAGTCTATTAATTCACTGAAATCTAGCAATATTCGTAAAGTACCTTATGCAAGTACACAACAGACAAGCTTAGTTACAACCTACAACATCCTACAACCTGTATAATCCTACAACCTACAATATCCTACAACCTGTATAATCCTACAACCTACAACAACTACAACCTGTATAATCCTACAACCTACAACATTCTACAACCTGTATAATCCTACAACCTACAACATTCTACAACCTGTATAATCCTACAACCTACAACATTCTACAACCTGTATAATCCTACAACCTACAACATCCTACAACCTGTATAATCCTACAACCTACAACATCCTACAACCTGTATAATCCTACAACCTACAACATTCTACAACCTGTATAATCCTACAACCTACAATATCCTACAACCTGTATAATCCTACAACCTACAACATTCTACAACCTGTATAATCCTACAACCTACAACATCCTACAACCTGTATAATCCTACAACCTACAACATCCTACAACCTGTATAATCCTACAACCTACAACATCCTACAACCTGTATAATCCTACAACCTACAACATCCTACAACCTGTATAATCCTACAACCTACAACATCCTACAACCTGTATAATCCTACAACCTACAACAACTACAACCTGTATAATCCTACAACCTACAACATCCTACAACCTGTATAATCCTACAACTTACAACATCCTACAACCTACAACATCCTACAACCTGTATAATCCTACAACCTACAACAACTACAACCTGTATAATCCTACAACCTACAACATCCTACAACCTGTATAATCCTACAACCTACAATCTTTCGATCCTACAACCTACAACAACTACAACATGTATAAAACAAAATTGCCGTCATATTAATACATCGATCTAGGAAAAGTCCAAAAATTCAGTTTGTTTTGCTAGAATGAAGTGGAAACTTTGAAAGAAATGTTGGAATCTTCACATTCTACAATCGGCGAACAGAAAAGAGTGATCCACAAAAACCAAAATTCACTTTCAAAATTGAAAAACGACATTGCAACTGTTTCCAACACACAGGTATATATATTGATAATAGTAATTTTTTAATTTGGTGGAAATTAGGCTTCCAAAACATTGTGTGCATCAATATTTATAATTATGTGTTTATTTCCTTAGTTATAAACGGTTAACTGGGAATGGTAATAAGTTTAAACAACTATCTTTAATCACTTGAGTGTAAAAGATATATTGGATATCTTAAAGCTGTTATTAAAAAAATATCATCGAATGATATTTTTCGCCGAAAATGTGTTTTTTTCCGATTGGATTTTAATATTCGATGACACATTCTGTCCATAAAATTGTATTTGTCCATAAAAGTGTATTATTATTTAGCATAAAATTGTATTTGTCCATAAAAGTGTATTATTATTTAGCATAAAATTGTATTTGTCCATAAAATTGTATTAGTATTTAGCATAAATTTGTATTTGTCCATAAAATTGTATTTGTCCATAAAATTATATTTTGTGTGAATGCCATTGCTTATTGTTTATTAAGCCTTTTTGTCGACTCTACAGACTCGAAAAGTGCAAGCTCTTCAAGCGAAAGCATCTCACCTAAGAAACGAATCAGACGGTAAAACCATCACGTTGAAGCAATTAGAACAACGGATTAACGACCTGCAGGGCGTTATATTGTCCAAGGAAGAAAGCTTTGCGTAAGTCGGTGGGTGTATTACTGTGCTCGACTGTGGGCGTGAGTTGTATTACTGTGCTCGACTGAGGGCGTGAGGTGTATTACCAAGCTCGACTGTGGACATGAGGTGTATTACTGTGCTCGACTGAGGGCGTGAGGTGTATTACTGTGCTCGACTGAGGACGTGAGTTAATTTAATGTGCTCGACTGTGATCATGAGGTGTATTACCTTGCTCGACTGTGGGCATGAGGTGTATTACTGTGCTCAACTGTGGATATGAGGTGTATTACTGTGCTCGACTGAGGACGTGAGGTGTATTACTGTGCTCGACTGTGGACGTAAGGTGTATTACTGTGCTCGACTATGGACATGAGGTGTATTACTGTGCTCGACTGTGGACATGAGTTGAATTAATGTGCTCGACTGTGACCATTCAGTGTATTACTGTGATTGACTGTAACCATGAGGTGTATTGCTGTGCTCGCACACTGCAGGTCCTGTAATCCTTCTCTTGACATGTGGGGGGTGTAATCTTTGAGCTTTCCATTGATTTCCCTTCCCCAGACTTATAAAATCTCCAATATCTCAAACATAACATCAAAACTTCCCACACACATCTCAGCAAAGCAATGGAGGGAAAATTCTCGATTGACAGCGTAGAGTTTCAACGACTAGTTGCCGATCGTGTAGCACAAGAAGATAAGAGACATCAAGTTAACGCCGCACACTTGGAGTCAAGGATTGCTGCTCTGCAGCAGGATTATCTTCATCTCGAAAACGAGTTCCGTGAAGCTTTGCATATCGAGTCCGAGCGTTATAATGAGGTTGGTGGTTTGATGATTGGTACTAACACATGGTTATTGGTTGACTGGTTTTGTTGGTAACATACAGTTGGTGGTTGACTGGTTGTTTCGGTAACTAAGATTTAGTGATTCGTTGTGTTGGTTACTCAGCTTTGGTGTTTAGCTGATTGATTGATTACACATGGTTGATGGTTGTCTGGTTGTTTTGGTAACTAAGATTTAGTGATTCGTTGTGTTGGTTACTCAGGTTTGGTGTTTAGCTGATTGATTGATTACACATGGTTGATAGTTGTCTGGTTGTTTTGGTTACATATGGTTTGTTGGTTGTTATGGTTAGATTGGTTACACATGGTTGTTGGTTGTTATGGTTACACACCATTAATGATGTTATTTAGGTGGTTTGCTTGTTGTGTTAGTTACAAATGGTTGTTGGTTGCCTGGTGGTTTTGGTAACATAGAATTTATTTTTAACTGGTTGTTTTGGTTACACAGGCTTGATGGTTGGTTAAATACCAACAAAAGAAGTATTTTACATTTTTTCAATCTCAGTCACTAGGTTTGCCAGAAGCTAAACGCAATAATTCCAGGTTCACAGTCGATGCGAGTCTGCTATGTTATACAGAGTTGGTGGTTATCTGATTGTTTTGGTAACATAGAATTGGTGTTTAATTGGTTGTTTTGGTTAAATAGGCTTGGTGGTCCCCTAAATACCAACAAAAGACGATTTTTTACACTTTTTCAATCTCAGTCAATCAGAATTTAAAAGGCAATAATTTCAGGTTCACAGTCGATGCGAGTCTGCCATGTTAAACGCCGACCGATTCCATCAACTCTACCAATCCAGCAGTGAAAATGAGGAAAAATCGAAGAGTTTAATCTCCCAAATGACGGCGATTATTAAACAGCAGAAAGTTAAAATCGAAGAAATGTCAAAATCGAAAGCAGAAATCAACCAACACTATCAGGTAACATATATTTGTCTGTGTTAGTATTCGAGTGTGTTGTGTTTTTATTTTTAATCATTTTGAATAAAATATAAAATGGAATTTAAAAATAATGCTAATGGAATTTAAAAATAGTTTAAAAATAATAAATCGTTTTGAATTAAATATAAAATGGAATTTAAAAAAAATGCCTAAGTGCTTTTTAACCATTTTTTATATAATAGTCAGTTTTTTTAGTTTATTTTTTATCTATTTTTTGCCCCAGTGTTAAAAATGGCAAACAAATCACAACACAGAAACAGGAAAAGAAGGCAAAATGAACAGTCGTTAAAACATGTTATTTGAAAAAAGGATATCATTTTTAAAATATATATAGCGGACGTGGCCGCCAAACCTAAGCGAAATAACAATAACTAGCAAATAAAATTTAATTTAGACCAAAACAAAACAATTTAATAGTCAAAAATTAAAAATAAAATGATGATTTTTTTTTAAGTTTAATATTTTTGTTTATTCACCCTAATATTTGAATTAGATGTCATATTGAATTATGATCATTGTACTGCTATCTTCTTTAGGACCCTACAGTCTTTTTATAGCTTAGTTCCGTATAACTTATTTGCCTAATCCACTTAGGTGCAAGTTAATTCACTGGAAGGAGCGCTTGAAAAAGAACGCGAAAAGGTGACTCAGCTCGAACAAATAAAACGCGACAAATTGAAACTTCTGAGCAACAACGTCGCTCTGCAGTCGTTGATTGACGGACTTCGTGAGGAAAGGAAAGTCTGGGGGGAAGAACTTGCTCAGCAAGGTAATCGGTAGGATGGGATATTCATGTTTATCCCCATGAATAGGAAAACCAAGGGGACATTGCTAATTTGTATATAGCATAAAAATTAAACCTTGGATTGAATAGGATAAAATACAGGATATTCATGTTTATCCCCGTGATTGGGAAAATCAAGGGTTTAACACACGGGCAATGGTCAGATCACCTCGGGCCCATCGTCGGGTTACCGGAGCTATTGTAGTCTGTTGTGTATAAATCGCCTATTTCTTTAATTTAATAGGTTATTCATGTTTATTCCTGTGAATGGAAAAACCAAAGGGGTTAATACACGGGCTAACACAGATTACCTCGTGCCCACCGTAGGATGGGATATTCATGTTTATCCCCGTGAATGGGAAAACCAAAGGGGTTAATACACGGGCAATCGTCAGATTACCTCATGCCCACTATTGGGTTACCAGAGCTATTGTAGTGTGTTGTGTATAAATCACCTATTTCTTTAATTTAATAGGTTATTCATGTTTATTTCTGTGAATGGGAAAACCAAGGGGGTATAAAAACTCAATTTTGACTTTGTTCTCTGCTGAAAACAGTCAGAAACATTGATGCACATTGCTGATTTGTATACAGAATAAAAAGGATTTAGTTACTATAAAAAGCTCCTTCAAAACCAATGGTACCGGATAGGATAGGATATTCATGTTATCCCCGTGAATGGGAAAACCAAGGGGGTTAACACACAGCCGTTTACTAGAGCAGATCATTGTTTTATTAGCCAGAGGATGATAGCATTGAATCCTGGCGCTTACTAGGATTGTGTCTATGTGCAATGCACTTAACAAGAAATGTTACATTTACCAATAGCTCGGATGTACTACCTTGCCGTTAAGTATTACATAAAATACCAGTCGTTTTCACTGTGATAAACATAAATATCCCTTTCTACCGTGTTTATGAAAGTGTTCTTCATTGGAGTAACCTGTTAAAATGCTCCATGACAGGTTCCTCACTTGCACAAGATCGTGGCAGGCTTGAAATGAAAGTGGAGAGTTTGAACGCGGAGATAGTTTCGCTGAAGAAGAGCAATGAACGGGATTTAGATTTGCTGAGGATAAAATCAAAGGTTGTCGACGATCAAACGGACACCATACTGAAAATGAAAGAGGTAATTTTCCATTACTCACTTTGCTATATAACCCATGCAAACTGATACCATACTTGCTATATAACTTATACAAACGGATACCATACTTATAAGACTTTGCACATTTAGCAATGTGTAAACTTCAGCATTGTGCTATCTGAGCGAACCCATATTAAATACCTAAAGTTGTATTAATTACAATCTTAAATAACTCAAGTCAATTGTACTGTAATTCAAAAAAAAAACTTGCATTAAGATTGAGGTTTCCAAATTACATTTTTTCTGTATTTATTTTAAAAATAAACCTATTGCAGCATGTATAAATTTAAAAAGCCCCAAAAAACATTATGTATTCTGTGTGTTCAATGAGCGGAACAGCTACAAATTTATTCTCCCAGGCACTTGTGGAAAAGGACAAGGAGGTTCGTGGCAAACTGGATGAAGATTTGCAACATCAGCGACGATTGGAACAACATATTGAGGATCTAACCCAGGTTAGTCAATGTTTGAGATAAACTTGTAGACACATATGGATACAGGATTATTTGTTAAAAATATAAACTTGGTTAATTGTAAGATAAACTGGATTGATTGTAAGATGAACTTGAATAATTGTAAGATAAACTGGATTAATGTTAAGATAAACTGGATTATTTGTAATTATTAATAAAAGTATTTGATACCTAGTTGGTAGTGTCCTGTCCAGTTGATTAATGCTTTTTACTGAAACTAAAAGTGAGTTGCTTTCATATACATCACACTGCAATAGCTCGGTAACCTGCCGGTGGCCGCGAGGTGATCTGACTATAATACCTATGTGAGAAGCTTGTAACCACAAAGTAGTCTAAAGATTTTACCATGTAATAACGTCCCCTTTACCTACCAATGGCGATAAACATGAACATAGTTTCCTTTATATCCCCGTGAATAGGAAAACCAAGGGAGTTAACAGACGGGCAATCGTCGGATCACCTCATGCCCACCATCGGGTTACTAAAACTATTGTAGTGTGTTGTATATGATAGACACGTTCCTTCAATTTGGTATAACCCATTAATCCACTGGGTTCAAGCAATGTCTGTTAAGTGCCTTGCCCAAGGACACTACCGACTAGCTAGCGACCAATTTCTAACCTGCAACCTTTCAGTTGAAAGGCGACGCACTAAACCACCAGTCTAATTGGTGGAAGCAATATATCCTAGACGAACTGACTTCTACCGTTTATCTCTATCTTTTCACCCAAGGACAACGCAGCGTTGAAAGAACAAAACGATTATTTGCTGGAGAGGAAAAAACAACTGAAAACCCACATTGCACAATTGGAACAAGAGCAATCTACTTTGCAAGATGACCATCAGTATGTTTGTCTTCATTAGATTTGTGTGTTGTCCAGCGTTTTAATGTAGTATCTTGAACTATTTCATGGCAGAAGAAACCATTTTAAAGTAGTGTGTTGAACCACTTTATAATCGCAAAAATAGTTTAGATGTTGTATTTCATCTTTTTTTTAGACAGCAATATCATATTTTTTACATCATAATTATATATAACACAGTGCAATTACTTCAATAATCCGACTGTTAGTGTTTGATAACACTAACACTCCGTTACGTATTCATGAAGTAATCCGGCGATTGTCTGTGATTTGTTCCAGAGTTTTCCATTAAAAGTGTCCGACAGATTAGTCTGGTGGTTTAGTGCGTCGCCTTTCAGCCGAAGGGTTGTAGGTACAAAACTGGTCGCAACCCAGTCCGGTAAGGCATTTAATGGACATTTCCTGAACACAGCGGAATAATAGGTTCTATCATGGCAATTTGTACAGGACAATGCCCGAACCCAGCGGATAAAGGGGATCTACTAAATTAAAACGAATGAATCATACACAACACACTGTAATTGCTGCGATAACCCGACAATGGGCGAAAGGTGATCTGCTGATTGCCCATGTGATAACCCCCTTGGTTTTTCCATTTACAAGGATAAACATGAATATCCTATCCTATAAAAGATAAAATCATGAATATCATATCCTAAACATCAATTTCCAGGTAACAGTACAAGATTAAGATTCTAGACAATGGTATACTTTTTTTTATTGAATAAAAATACCCAGTAAAAATGATGCGTTTCAGACGTTTAAAGAAGAAGTGGTCGGAGAAGAGTGACTTGCTCAGTAAGCTGGAAGTGCAGGTGAAGAACTTGAGTGTTACGGCGAAGCAGCGTGAAAATAAGCTCCAACTTGAAAAGGAGGAGGCATTGGCATCTAAGAGGTTTGTGTTTGATGTAGTGGGGGGATATGGGGTGAAGGGTATAATTTCTTATCCACAAGTACCGTGAGATCTAGGAATACAGGGGTAAAGTTTGGTAGATTTGGGCTATCTAGGATATCAAGGTGAAATTTTAGTATATCACAGTGATATGTAATAAGATACCCATGATCTGGGGATTAGGGGTATATTGTCTTACATACACGCACCATATGATCTGCAAATTTGGGGGGTAAAATTTGGTAAATTGGGGGCTGTTATTTGGTATATGATAGTGAGATTGGGGCATTTGGGGTAGGAATTTAAGATTGGGGAACAGACTTGGTGATTTAGGAAATTGTGGGGTTGATTGAGGGTTTAGGGTGAGATAAGGGGATCTTAGTCCCGTATTAACAGGGCCTCGGGATCCGGGCGTGGGGTCTGAGGTATTCCCCCATGTAGGTATTTAGCCCATGTAGGTTTCACTCCGTAAGGGGTATTCACCCAATGGGAGAATAATTGACTTCAAGTTAAACACACTTGCTTTACACGGTTTAAGCAAAGAACTTTAGTGACCATTTGTTATCATCTATACTCGAGTTCGACTACTAGGGGATTCTGGGGTAAATTCAGGGTTCAGGGTGATATTAGGGGTTTTGGGTGAAGATTGAGCGATTGTAGGGAGATGAGGGGATACACGGTAAGATTCGGGAGTAGGGGGTATCGTGTCAATAGTAACACACTTAGAGACTTTTGCCTGAACCCCACGAATATATAATTGGAGCAAAACTACAGAAATGCTTTGGTTTTGGACCAACAATGTTTGTCTTTAGCTACATGGTCTCAGGAAATAATAATATTGTTATAAAACACTCTCTATCCAGCTCTATGGAAGATAGAATGGCACGCATGGACAGCACGTTTCAAGAACAACTTGATGCAATACGAGTGTCACACGAACAACAGATGAATGTGGTTCAAAATCAACATCAATCAGAATTAGAAAGATGCCAGAAAAAGGTAACTGTGGACTGATGTATAAATATGTGTCTCGGATGTCTTAATATTTCGATGTGTATGTTATTTATGATTTATTCCCGCTGTGGACTGATATGTGTTTTGGATGTCTTAATATTTCCATGTGTATGTTATTCATGATTTATCTCCATAAATAGAAAATGGGACAACCATAATAAAATGATATCTTATGTGTCTTGGATGGGGCAACACTAAAAGGAGGGAAAGAGGGAAACTGCTTACTGAACTTTTCAAACCTAATTAAACGCTGGCCTAAACACTAATCTTAACCCCAGAACTAATCCTATTTCCAACCCCATGTTTAAAACTAACTAGAATGCCCTAATACTCATTTTAGTGTGCGGTTTCCCTCCTTCCCGCTTTCCCTCCTTTTAGTTTTTCTTTCTTGATGTCTTAATACTTCCATGTGTATATTATTCATGATTAAGCCCCGTGAATAGAAAAACGCAAGAGGCCTTTTTACTTGTGTTAATTTGTTTTCCGTCGGGCCGGTTAGTCTGGCGGTTAAGTGCGTCGCCTTTTAATCGAAGGGTTGCAGGTGCGAAACTGGTCACTAGCTAGTCGGTTGTGTCCTTGGGCAAGGCACTTTACGAATTTTACCTGAACCTAGCGGATTAATGGCTACTACCAAATTGAAGGAACGTGTCTATCTTACACAACACACTGCAATAGCTCCGGTAACCCGACGGTAGGCGCGAGGTGATGTGACGATTGCCTGTGTGTTAACCCCCTTGGTTTTCCCTTTTACAGGAATAAACATAAATACCCTTAACTATCCTAATTTGCTATTTGGAATAAACATAAATATCTTATATGAGTCATGAACTTTGTTTAATAATTGTCTCAGATTCATTCTACCGAGGAAGAAATGAGAGAAATATTGCGTGACGCAGAAATGCAGAAGAAGAGCATGCAAAATAAACTAATGCATATAAAGGACAATTTCCATGAGCTATTTGCTTAAATTTTTGTCTTAATTTATTGTGAAAATATTGGTAATTGCATTTTTCATTTGCTGGTATTTTGTTAGTTTCCTAAACCTATCTTTGTATTGAACTCCGCGCGTTCAAGTAATCATTGTGATAGATTGAATAGAATGTATTTCATATAAAGATCGTGTTTATTGTCATGATATGTTCTTTTAGGTTTTGGATACTTTTCTATCTTGAAGACAGATAGGACAACAACATGCTTATCTAAATGTATATGGACAAAGCTGTATGGTCAGCAGGTGGTTACGATATTACAACCTTTCGGTTTCTTCGCCGACGCTTTTGCCAATAGAACAAACTAGCCGACTCTAATACGGGTGATCGGCAGAACAATTTGAGCAACAGTTTAACCGGTGATTGTCGTTTCAAATGTTTAGATCCACCCCCTTTCGTGGGATAGCTAAGAGCCAGACCCTGAGTTGATCAAACAAACGGTTCGCAGCCAAAACAATATTAAGAATACGATGCGGCGGAGCCTAAAAACTGTATGGTACATGGTCGTATTTGCACCGTTAAAATACAAGGGTCTTTTCATGTGAGTAGGGTAGGATATTCATGTTTATCCCCGTAAATGATGAAAAAACACAAGAGGCGTTATTGGATAGGTAATCGTCCTCGTACAATTAATCGTCAGATTACCCTCCGCCCACCGTCGGGCTGCCAGAGCTAATCAGCGTGTTGAGTGATTGAAATTCTTTCAGTCTTCATAGAACCCACCAATTTACTGAGTTCTGGCAATGTTCGCTTAGCTCCTCGCCAAAGGACACAGCCGACTAGCTTGTGTTCATTTTTCGAATCTACAAACTGTTCGTCTTAAAGGCAAACACTGAATCACGAAGCTATTCGATTAAATCATGCGTGAACTATTGTAGGCCTAATTAAACGATCCCCGTAAGAATAATTGGTAAGGTAATTTTCCTTGTAGGTCTATATTCTATAAGGATATACTCTACACGATTTCCTTATCATTAAAGTAAGTGTAATCGTATCAGAATATGGGTTTGTGCGATTTACTTTACCATAAGGGTTCGTATAATTTACTTAAAATAAGGGTCTATTTCCATACCTTAGAATAGGACCAGTATTATTTTTGTAGTAGAACGACCTATGCAATTTATTAATATAAGGGGTCTTAGGTTAGCTTTTTTAGAACAAGGGTCTATTGAATTTTATTAGTATATAAGGGTCTATGCAATTTTATTAGAATATGAGTCTATGCTATTTTTAAGTATAAGGACCTACTTTCGTTGAATCGTATTTTACTCTTCGGTAAGTGCTTGGTTTGTTTTAAAGATATCATATTTGCCGTAAAATTGTAGATGTTTAAAATTAATCCAGACAAATATCGTGACGAAAGTGTGACGTTCCTTTCGAAATTTGATTTTCTCCATCTCTACCCTTAATCTGTCAACTACATCCGTTCGTTTAAAATTAGCCTCCAATGTCCCTGTCGCTTGTTATAATGTAATACATAAATAGTCCGCGACCTGCAAAATAAACTAGTAGAATGTTAAATATACTTCAAAAACAACGACACGAGTCACCGCCGGTCAAAATATTGTTCAGTGTACATGTCGCTTTATTTATTTCCGTACGCAAACGCTTTTTTTCTGAAGGCGTTTACAATGCGAGTAACGCTAGACGCATGTGCTTTCATGTTTGGCGGTTCGGGTGACTAGTCAAGCAATCTATCTCTTTCCTTTATAAGCCACTTCGCTCACTTCATCACAGAAGAAAGCTGCACGGCAAGTGCTGCTTGCAATAGCTTGCTAATGAGCAATCACAGACCACTTCAGACAATTCGGTTGAACGGTATCGCCCGCACAGGAAGAGCTGCATAGTCCACGTCAAAGAAAGTAACAGAAATCTAATGCTTTTGTTCAAGCAATGAATTTAGCCAGTAGAAGAGTGGGTCAACTTATTGTTTTATTTTCTTTAGCGTGGTTCGATATAGCAACAGGTAAATATAGGCCATACCTACAATTCAGGTATCCTATATCCTATTCTATCCTATCCTAAATCAGGTGAAGCGCCAGCACAACATCAACACCCTAAATTCGATCACAAATATACTGTGCAAAAAGCTGATATTTGTAATTTAGTTGTTTTTCCTTGTCCTTTTAATAACGTTTTTTAGTCGACAGGTAGGTATAGCATACAAAAAATTCAAAGCAATTGGCCTTTTTAGGTACCCGTTGAAGGCATGTCGTATCTAGGCTATCTACATTATTGTTAGATTAGTTTCACTTAACGTTAAAGAATTATAACTTTACAAAAATTATTAGAAACTTCAGGGACAGAAGACGGCGGTCGTTAAAACATGTCGATATAAAATATAGGTACTAAAATTGGTAAAGGCCAGATACGATTGCAGCATGAACTACGAAATTCAATTTTAAATATAAGTTTATTGAATAGAAAATTTTCACTGGTCGTGTATGTGTTTGCTCATATTATAGCAACTACTCGGAAAGTCCTGTAAGAACTATCAAGGACCAAAAAACAGCGCACTTGAAATATTGAATTATTTTTTTCGCAATTTTGGCTTTCTTTACACATTTTAAAGCAACGGTATCGCGTGAATGTAAACGAAAGTACTCGAACCTGTAAATAGCGATGTGGGAAGGGGTTTGCACCTTCGTGCTAATTATTGCTACCGCTCAGTGCGACCAAGCACCTTGTTTACTTTGGCTTGGTTCGAAAGTTTCCTCGGTTTATTGGCTACGGACAGTACTTTAATTACTTTGATCAGAATTATAATTGAAGATTTAATTGGGCGCTCCCCCAATTTGAACAATGCTTTGTAGGGAAATTTATGGCAAGCGGCCAATAAAAAACTGTATTTGCCGTTTTTTCATACTGTCGTTTTTTGTTTTTTTAATTTAATATATTCCATTTAAGTATCGTAAGTTCAAGGAGCGTAAAGAAACAGGGAGCGTAAACTGAGTATGAAACTTTCTGCGCGGTAGTAATCTCGGCTACCCAATAAACTATGCCATGTTCTATGAAAATCTAATTTATTTGATGTTTTTTTAAAAATTGTGAAGATTAAACTAAGCGCATACATCAAAAAAGATTTTTGTGAGTGCTGGGCTATATAGACTAGAACCCTTTATTTACCTAGCTTTTTAATCGCTCTGCCGCACAATCGTTAAGTAGTAAACATTTTTACCGTGTCAAGGTTTGATCCCATATTGGGCTGGTCACTAAGACCCTTTATATATAAAGATCGAAATAGGAATCGCTCGCCTTTACCGTTCGGCCTTACGACCTTACTGAGTGGTCATATTGTATGAAATGTGGTAAACCAACTTAAGTCGCGCGGACGGCAGCCTAAAACTTAGTTTATACACAGGGTCAGAATGTATTCTCCTATTAATATCTGTCCTTTGAAGTCAGGCAATTACGTATGTTCGGGTCAGCGTGATACCTTTTTTACTTTTTGTTTTCTGGTCAAAATTCTAAAATAGGATAGGTTTGTCTCTAAGACCGTACTTGTATAAAATTAATATATATATATATATGGCTGTGTTAACTATTCAGCCACACGACCGTATCACGAACTGCCTTTCATTGTGAAAACGTTTTCCGTTTAAGGTTACCCATGTCGAGACCCGGGATCGTTGCTAAATGCTCGTCGACTTTTTCAAAGAGGGAACCGACTAGTGCAGTTCATTTGCGATTCAGGATATGTTGCACTGGGCACACCATTACTGTCGTGTATACGAGGCAGATGGCGAGGAACGAAACCCATCTGCGTCGGTGAGTATTCCCAACCAAGTCCACTCGGTAAAATGCGTAGCCTTATTTAAATATATAAGGTTTTAGGAAGCGTTCAACTAATTAGCCTATTCTCCTTATTTTTCCAATACAAACTGACCTTACAAAAACGACTGTCAGTCAAAAACCTAACCTTCGAAGTCTTAGATGTTTCTTTGTACGCCATCTTTATCTTATCTATAGATATAAATATTTGTAGATAAGCCTGTTAGGTGTAGCCATTAAACTAAATCTAACGGAATAACCAACCGCCCAGCCGATCGGCACAGTTACTAAAATACTAGGTTCTGTCCACGGGAAGAATACACTGAAATATGTTTTTTTATATTTTTGTATTAATAATTTGATAAATCCATATACAAAGATACCATTTATTTACCACAAACTTGTCCAGTAATTTTCTGTAGTAACTCCACCGTTTTTGAAGGAGTTATTTTTACTGGGCTAAGTTTCTAAAAAGCGCAATGGGCCCATCACCAAGTACGTTTTTAAGTACATCTAATTCAGAACCTACACACTGACTTTTACCCATTTGAGAACGCTCCCCTACGTATTTGCGAGTATTCTGACGATTGTATGTGTATAACGCTTCTATGTTTTCCCATTTACGGGGATAACCATACTTAGTTTATCGTGGGGGAATCCCCTTTAATTTTTTTACTTCCGTAGTACTGAATTTTACACAAACTTTTACAAAACCTGGTTTAAACTAATTAACCTTCCTCCGTAGCCCCTGGGTGTCCGCCTGTTGAGGAACTACGTAATGGGATCAAAATAGCGGAGAAACGTGGCGCGGTTTTGACGCACACATGCAACCGGGGTTACGAACTTCTCGGAAGTTCAGTGCTGTATTGCGATGGCAATCGATGGAATGCCACACGACCTGTATGCCTTCCAATTGGTTTGTACCCTTTAACTTATAGAAGTAGTCTATTTCACATTCAGTTTTATTCATTTTATTGTTCGACTTCTTAAGTTTACACATTAAAAAAAGAAACACAAAACAATTTTCTTCTTTTTTCAGTTCAATTTAACAATTCAATTAACTTTATTGTTGAAATATTAAGTATCAATATATGCACATTAGAAAGGCAGAAACTCAAGTTTAAACAAAGGACACTTTTCTTACTAAAAAAATCAAGTAGGACGAACAATAAAATAAATAATATTGAGTTCTGGTGCTACCTCAATATAATAACAATTGTTTTTTGATTATTGCATCACATTAACATTTTCTGAATTTAATTCGTTAGTCAATTTGTTTGTAAAAAGGTTTTGTACCCCAAATTATAATAAAAACATAAATGGGTGTATTTAAACACTGTACTGGTACCAATATTATAATTTTACAGCTGTAAATTTCCCAAAAAAATAATACAAATGGTAAGATTATACAAAGAGAGAAAACATTAATAAAATGCATAATTTGTACATAATAGGATAGGATAGGATATTCATCTTTATCCCCGTGAATGGGAAAACCAAGGGGGTTAACACACGGGCAATCGTCAGATCACCTCGCGCCCACCGTCGGGTTACCGGAGCTATTGCAGTGTGTTGTATGTGATAGACAAGTTCCTTTAATTTGGTAGAACCCATTAATCCGCTGGGTCCAGGCAATGTCCGTTAAGTGCCTTGCCCAAGGACACAACCGACTAGCTAGCGACCAGTTTCGCACCTCCAACCTTTCGATTGAAAGGCGACGCACTTAACCGTTATACCAACGGGCCAGACATGATGTAAGTATGACATTATTGTTAACAGATGGGAAAGCTGGAAAAACTCAGAGCATTCAACTGAATGCAAATGGCCCTGCTCAAAGTGGAGGAAATATAGCTTCGCAAAGTGGATCTTTTTTGCCCGTACAAAAAGTCTCTGAAATTCCATCACCAAATGGTGTAAATAATCCATTACAAAATGGGGCAAATATGCCTTTGCAAACCGGGGCAAATTCTCCCTTGCAAAATAGGCCGAGTATTCCCTTGCAAAATGGTCAACATATGCCATTACATAATGGTGCACATATGCCTTTAGAAAATGGTCCAGTTGTTAATATGCAAAATGGTCAACATATGCCATTACAAAATGGTGCACACATGCCTTCAGAAAATGGTCCAGTCCCTAATATGCAAAATGGTCAACATATGCCATTACCCAATGGTGCACACATGCCTTTAGAAAGTGGTCCAGTTGTTAATATGCAAAATGGTCAACATATGCCATTACAAAATGGTCAACATATGTCATTACCAAATGGCGCACATATGCCTTCAGAAAATGGTCCGATTGACAATATGCAAAGTGGTCAGCATATGCCTCTGTTG
The DNA here is from genome assembly GCA_000149265.1 of Ciona savignyi. Classification (NCBI taxonomy): domain Eukaryota; kingdom Metazoa; phylum Chordata; class Ascidiacea; order Phlebobranchia; family Cionidae; genus Ciona; species Ciona savignyi. The sequence continues at coordinate 1,986,780 of CH003024.1, forward strand.
ACGGGTCAGAATTCTTATGGACAAGGAATTAACTCGAACCAGCAACCTATTTTGCATGGGCAGATATTGGCAAGACTGCCACTTCTTAAGCAAGATAAGACAACTGTGAATAAAACTTCATTCCTACCTACATCTGGGAATTCCAGGCCTACTCCCTACCAACCTGAAATGAATGCCAGAGGACAAAATCTCGGCCATATGATGCACAATGAGAGAAACAAACAAAGAACACCGCACCAAAATGCGAGAGAAATGTACCAGACACGACCGAGTTACGATTACATGCCGTTTTATAATCCGTACAACCCATACAGTATTGGGTATTCCCCATACCAGCAGAGGAATATCAATGGTCGATTTACTAACGAACAATCACAAATACCAATGGAGGATAAACCTAATGGACATCAAAGTATATACCAAGGAAATAACAGATATGGATTATCAGATAACCGGATGTATAACCCAAGATACGGCGGCTACATGCCATACAGATACCGACAAGACGTCAGACAGCGTCAAAACCAAGTTCCAACAACCATACCACAGATTTTACCTAACAGCTCATTTCCATTAAAAAGAATACCTTCTAACACACAAACAATCAGAAGACATAACTATACAGTCCAGGGAAGAAACAGCTTTAATAGAACGTCAAGGAATTTCCTATTAAATCATCTACGACAAGCAGCAAGTGCGCATAGTTCGATGCCAAGTAGAGTTCAGCGGCAAAATTTAATCAACCTGCATCAAGAAAGAGAAGGACGGACACATGTTATAGGTTAGTAAAAGGATAGGATGTTCATTTTTATCCCTGTAAATAAGAAACACAAGCGGCATAAACAAACGGAACTTATCAGATCACCTCCAACGTCAGGTTACCGAAGCTTTTGCATGTGTGTTGTGTATGATTATGGAGTTCCTTTAATTTTGGTAGAACCCATTATTCCATTGGGTTTAGGCAATGTCCGCTATGTGCCTTTCCCAAGAATCCAACCGACTAGCTAGAGACCAGTTTCGAACCCGCAACCCTTCGGCTGAAAGGCGACACACTAACCTCCATGCTGCATTTGTCTCGATTCTAAAAATTCTCAACTGATCGAAAAAACTTCGGTTGACTGTTTCTCAGCATTTACTCTTGCAATAAAGCTCGTTAACTAGAACTCGTATACAACAGTGACTTAAAGCATCTCACAAAGTCAGACCGGTTAGTCTGATGGTTTAGTGCGAGCCTTTCAACCGAAAGGTTGCAGGTTCGAAACTGGTTGCTAGCTGGTTGGTTGTGTCTTTTAGCATGGCAAATCATTGACATTGCCTGAACCCCAGGGGATATATTGGGTTCTACTAAATTAAAGGAACGTGTGTATCATATACAACACACTAAAATAGCTTTGGTGGTTTTCCCATTCACGGAAAAAACATGAAAATTCTATTCTATTCAATGGCACTGATGAGTTTTTTTATAGTAACTTGTTGCTTATTGTGCTGTATACAAATCAGCAATGTGCATCAATGTTTCTGTCTATTTTAAGCAGAGAACAAAGTCAAAATTAAGTCTTCATACTTTATATATAATTTTTCTTTGATTTTAGCAGAATTGCAGCAACTCTATTGTATTTTTATAGTCCCACAACATTTCATATTGCAATAATTGAATTCAACAGATTTCCGTGTTCTGTATGCTTTTATTGTTTGTTTTTTTTTACAGAAAGAAACTCACAGCCAACTCTAGTACAACAGGTAGTTGATTTGTTTCTTAGATTTTCAGGATACTAAATTTTTTTACCGGCTTATGCATTTTTTACCAAAAACACTAGTTTGCCAAATTGTAATGGTTTGTCATCTTTTAAAAAATTTAGTTGGGTTGCTTATTTATATTCCTATGCGCAGGTCAACAAGTGCTTTATAATAGAGGGAATTTTTAGTTCTTGCTAACAGATGAGTTACTGTGAGCTATTGTAGTGTGTTAAATATGTTGCAGTCATCACTATTGTTTAATTCAACATAATAGTGAACTGGGTTCTTTCTAAGTTGGCTAAACGCTTTAACAAAGTATATAACTTACTTTAAGGCCACTCCTTTTCCTAAAGCCACCCCTTGCACAGGTGAAACTTCTGGCAATACCCACACAGAGCGCTTCCTGGATAGCGTATTTCAAAGCAGTTTAAAATTTTTAATTTAAAATTGTTAATTGTAAAAACCAAATTGGTACTGAAAAGGTCATTCTTACTGGTTAACATTTTAACTGTTCAACCACACATATTTAATAAAAATACACTACCAATTAACCATTATTGCTTTCAGAGACGTCTGACTTGTCCAAGACCGGTGAGAATAAGAGGAGGCTATCACACGTAAGATATTTTCCTGTATTATATATCCATTGAATAGGCTTGTACATTTCCATTAAAAATTGAATATTTTCCATTGCATATGTTGGTGCAAGGTTAACAAGCTTTTTTCTGGTTACTTTATTCATGTTTACCCTAAATTGTTGTGATACTTTTTTATTTTACACATTTTTACTGTTTTTCTTAAATATGTAATTTAAATTAAAAGCTGTTTTTAGAGCACATAGCTAATAAACTAAGGTTCTAGGCGAGGTGTACATAATCTGCACAAATATACCTAAGCCACATATTCAAACCACTAAATATTGTTATCCACTACAATTAAACCACCCAGAATAATTGAATAAAATTTACATATTTAAAACACAAGTTTTGTAAACCACATATTAATGATATATAAACCACATATTAATGATATATAAACCACTCATTTAAGCCACAAAATTTGTAAACCACACATATTAATTGCATATTTAAACTACAAAATATTATAAACTTCATATTAATAACGTATTAGTCCGGCCGGTTAGCCTGGCGGTTAAGTGCATCGCCTTTCAATCGAAAGGTTGCAGGTGCGAAACTGGTCGCTAGCTAGTCGGTTGTGTCCTTGGGCAAAGCACTTTATGGAAATTGCCTGAACCCAGCGGATTAATGGGTTTCACACTGCAATAGCTTTGGTAACCCGACGGTGGGCGCGAGGTGATCTGACGATTGCCCGTGTGTTAACCCCCTTGGTTTTCCCAATTACGGGGATAAACATGAATATCCTATTCTATCCTTATTAAAATGGACACAAATATTTATAAATCACATATTATTTGTGATCTTATAGCATTACCCCTCCCTTTCAACAGTACCCACCCACTGCCACCAGATTCAGATGATGACAAGTACGTCTACTACATTCAATATCATTGTTTATCTGGATTGGTCTTAGTTGGGGGCGACAATACAAGTTATTGCCAATCCAATGGCCAGTGGAGTGGGACAGCTCCCACATGCGAAGGTAATTTAGATGTTCGGTTAGAAAAATTATTGTAAAGTACGCTAGCATTATTTGATAAACATTAAATTTTGTGTTTCTTTAAGTTAGTGTATTAGCCTTACTGTGTTTAGTGTAAATTATAAATACATTACATCTATGTTTTAATATTAAATGTAGTGTATTATGTGTAAATTATATTAAGTTGGTATATTATCCACACATTTCATTAAGTAACTGTATTTAGTGTTCACGTAAATGAAAACAGACCAACCCTTGTATCACCAGCGATAACCTTCCATGCCCACAGTCGAGTTGTTAATTTCATAGCTTCATGTTGTTTTTAACCGTTTCCTTCTTAGTTGTGCAAGACTGTGAACAAGGCTTCATGCAAGGAAAAAACGGGATCTGCACAGGTGGGAACCAGAATGTTACAATTTGTTGACAATATCGTATGTAAGATTAACGTAAAATACGTAAATACTTTAAATATGAAAGATTTACATGAAATTCTTAATTAATTTAGATATAAAAGATTTACATGAAATACTTAATTATTTAAAATGTGTAAGATATACATGAAATACTTAATTATTTAAAATGTGTAAGATATACATGAAATACTTAATTACTTAAAATATGTAAGATATACATGAAATACTTAATTACTTAAAATATGTAAGATTTACATGAAATACTTAATTACCTAAAATATGTAGGATTTACATGAATTACTTAATTACTTAAAATTTGTAGGATTTCCATGAAATATTTAATTGTTTCTCGCTTTGCTGCACGCTGATTAGGCGACGCAATGAACCACCAGACTAACCAGTCGGACTAAATAAAGTAAAAATAAGAACCCCATCCAAATCTTTCGTTTCCACAGACATAAACGAGTGCAATTATAATAATGGGGGATGTCCTCAGTTATGCAGCAATTATGTGGGTGGGTTCTACTGCACTTGTCAACTTGGGTATCAGTTGCAACACGACCAGTCTTGTATAGGTAAGCTTTTTTATATTTTTTCCTTTGTATTTATCTTTGCAATGGGAAAACCAAGGGGGTTAACACATGGGCAATCGTCAGATCACCTCGCGCCCACTGTCGGGTTACCGGAGCTATTGCAGTGTGTTGTATATTATTCGCACATTCCTTCAATTTGATAGAACCCATTAATCCGCTGGGATCAGGCAATGTCCGTAAAGTGCCTTGCCCAAGGACATAACCGACTAGCTACCGACCAGTTTCGCACCTGCAACCTTTCGATTGAAAGGCGACGCACTTAACCGTTAGACCAACCGACCGGACAAGGATCAATGCCAGCCACCAGCCAGTCAGTTGTGTAATTCGGGAAGGCACATATCTAACGTTGTCTGAGCTCATAGGTATAATAAGTTAAACAAAAACTAAGCACTGTCTTGATTTCTGTCAAACATACTGTAATAGCTCTGATAACAGTGGATGTGTTTTGTTAAGTGTATTTTAAGTCTCCAAGCCTTTTTACACAATCTTGGTTAACATTATTCTTAATTATTACCCGATATCCTCACAGATATAAATGAATGCGATGCATATGAGCAAGTGTGTATGCATGACTGTGTCAACACAGAAGGATCATACCAGTGTGTTTGTAGAAGTGGGTTCACTCTTCAACAGCCCAGCAACGTTACTTGTTTAGGTTTAATTTTTATTATATTTGGTTTTAAGAATGTAGCCCTTATACTAGACATTGGTTATTAATGTTTTATCCTTTGTAAGGGGAAAATATAAGGGTTGTAATCAGATTCAAAATTAGCAGGTGTCCATTGTCGGGTTACTGGAGCTATTGCAATGTGTTCTGTGTACTTAAGACATTTCTTTAATATAACCCATTTAAGCACTGGATTCATGCATTATCCGCTAAGTGTGTTATCCAATACAAACTAACTAGCTAGCGTTCAGTTTTCCTAAAACCCATCGACTAAAGCTCGCTTCCTCTAACCCATAATTTCACTGTAGTCAGGCACGTAGTCTAAGTGTCATGCACAAGGGCACACATGACCAGCCAATAAGTGGGTTGTTCCAATAACATACTGGCAGACAACTAATGCTATAAACAATTGAGCTATTGCAGTGTGTGACTGAGACGTTTCTTCAATTTGATAAAATCTATTAGTAGACTGAGGTAATGTACTGTCCGCTAAGTGTCTTCTAAGAGTTTTGTGGCAACAACCTTTCCGCAGACAACTGACACTTTAACCGATTAAACTATTGTAGTGTGTTTATTACTCCATTAAATTTTGCTACAGCTGTTTGAATTATTTTTTATCCAGACATCAATGAATGCAGAACTGGCCAACACAACTGTATGGACACATGTGTTAACACGGTTGGGAGTTACCAATGTAGTTGTTATACTGGAAGACAATTAATCAGTGATGGTGTGACCTGCGAAGATATTTATAACAACGTTGTCAGTGAGATTTTGACCCCTGATTTCGAAGGTACAATTTAATGTTTAGTTTGCACAGACTTTTTAAAAACGTACTTTTTTTAACATGTTGTGTATAATTTGTCCATAATCACCTGATTCATATTTTTGTGATCAAAAAAGACCGTGCTCTAATCCAGGATTCTGGGTCTGTTGGACTGAAAAAGAATACATTGTGTGTTATATTTGCCACAAGTGGAATCACCCATTAACTCATACCAGTCACTGGTACACTTTACAAAAATTACTAGCATGGAACTCATTCCCCTTACTTTGTCTATCACTTTACAATAATTGCAAGCATGGAAATAGAGGAATAAATAGTGTTGGCTGTTTTTGAACCCCATGTGACCAGTACAACATCGTTGCATTGCAGAATGTGAGGAAAATTGGTACCGAGAGGCTGGAACTGGCACGTGCCTTCCCTGTCCAACCAACTCAGTTATTCTGGAAAATTCCGAAGCCACCACCATAACCGACTGTGTGTGCCAGCCCGGTTACCATGGAAACCCAGAACTTTCAATTCCATGCACAGGTATGTAACCACGAATGATTTTTGGTGGTTTTCAATTTAAAAATTAGTGAAACAATGGTTTTATTGGGCTACAACGCACTGCAAATGCTTCGATAACCAGGCAGTGGGTATGTGTAAACAATGGATTTCACTGCCCTTTGCATTTCCCAATATTCTAGTATTGACATGGGTTTGCAGGTTCCTCATATAATAGAAAAATAATAGAAAATCCTACAATCAAAACAAGATTAAAATTTTATTATAACTAATATTTTAACTCTATGTGTAACATTTGTTTGTTGACAATGTGTAACATTTGTTTGTATATAGTGCAATCAGGTCATAGGATAGAACCTCAGCCATCAGCCCACAGGCCGACCTTACCGCTAAATTCCGGATCCATGATAACTTGGGGCGCTAGAGTAATGGGCCTTTTCTATGGTCTGAATTCCTGGTCCTAGTGGCTACTGTGGATCCATACAAATGAATACAAATAAACCAATCACCTAAAAAACAGTTGGACCTTGTACCTACCAGCTGCTAGCTATTAAGTTGTTTTTAAACAAAGCAATTCACACACATCTGTTGATTAGTAGAATAAATAAGGGTAGAACCAAGTAGATTGATCGATTAAATAAGAGTGGAATTTTTAATACTATGAAAAAATATGTGGTGTAGAATTGTTTCAATCATATATGCTTCACTAACTTTGAAACACCACCAATAAGCAAGGTGTAATATGCCTACTCATGTGGAATTTTTTCAAAAATATTATAGATATGAGATAACTTATATAGATATTCCAATGATGACATTGTCTGGTTATATTATTTAATGGAATAAACATGAATATTAGAATAGGATTGGATAGGATATTCATGTGTATCCCAATGGATGGGAAAACGCAAGGGGCATTTACACATTCAAACAATCGTCAGATCACCTTCCGCCCACCGTCGGGTTACCGGAGCTAATATGTATTTCATTGTAATAAGGTGGTTGTGATTGAACACATAATCATCTTGCATTTAAACACTATTTTTCTATATTAAAGCCTTACAATTTTTTTCCTTACATTATTACAGTATTTTCCATATTTCCTTACAATATTTTTGCGATTATTAAGATTGATTATTGTGAAATATTGTGATTGAATACAATATTTCCTCAGATTTTAACGAGTGCACTGACGGAAACTACGGTTGTTCTCACCATTGTGTAAATACTGATGGAGGGGCTCATTGTGATTGTCCATCTGGATACGCACTGGACACAGATGGAAGGCAGTGCACAGGTATGTATCGTTCATTTCTTAGGCTCCTCACTTTATTGTAAACAGATTATTTTATCCCACTGTTGGGTTACGAGCAGTGATTAAAAAATGGCGAGTTTAAGTAACATGTATTTAATAATAACTGTGCTGTGTTGGGTCATTTCTCTGTTTGGCCAATCCTCTGTTATGGTTTGTAAAGCTGATAATACCACCAGTGATGTTAATACCACCCCCCTATACCCAGTGATGGGATTAACAATTTTAGAAACAGGTTCTCTTTTGTATCGTACTTACTAACAAGAGGTTCCCCAAAAGATCTAATGTCTGTAAAAAAAACAAGAATTGGATTGGTGATTATCCCAAACTTCCAGGCATGCAAGCCTCTTGAATCCCATCACTGGTTACGAGCTATTACAGTATGTTGTGTATGATTGACATTAAGTTGTGTATGATTGTTTTTATTCTGTTTTAGTAAAACATTAGTCTACTGGGTTAAGGCGATATTAAAGTACCTTTCCCAATGACACAACTGTTTAGCTAGTAGCTGGTTTTTTTAATCCACTACCTTTCGCTGCCTACAGACCGCTGCCACTCTCACCAATAAAGCTAATTATGCAGACATATTTAACTGTCAACTAGTTCATGAAATGTCATGAAGTAATTACAACGCCAATTCAAGGTCAAACTTATATTTAACTTACAACTTGTCCATTACTGAAAATATCGGTATCTATCATAATTCCTTTCTTTTCAAATTACTTAGTCAGACAATTATATGAGGTCAAACTTATATTTAACTGTCAACTTGTTTATTACTAAAAATATTAGATCTATCATAATTCCATATTACTTTCTAAATTACCAAAATGCCCACCACCATTCCAGATATAAACGAGTGCTCTGAGGAAGACGTATGCGACCATGGGAAATGCTCCAACACTAAAGGAAGCTTTCAGTGTGTTTGTTACCATGGTTACCGCTCTGGATCTGATAGACAGACATGTACAGGTATGTTTATTCAAACTTTTGTTTGTATACTCTGGGTGTAAGTGGTAAAAAGGATTGAATTATATTTCTCCAGTGCATGGGAAAACCCAAGGGGCGTTATCACATGACTAATCATCAGATAACCAAACGAACACAATCAAATTACCTAAGCTACTTCCCAATTCCTTTGGATACATTATATCATACAAAAGTGTTAGATTGAAATGTTTTGCAAATTGGGTAAAACCCAATATTTAAACCAGTTGGTTCGGACAATGTCTGCTAAGTGGCTTGCCCAAGGGCAAAACCAATTAGCTAGTGACCAGTTTCGAACCTGCAATCCTTCCGCTCATTAGCAACGTACTAACATATTTAGATATTTGATAATACTGTTAACTTGTTGTCCAGTTTATACAGTTTAATTTGTGGACAAAATAAGTGTAAACAGGTATGCTCTAAGAGCTTTTCTTGCCAATTAGCCAGCGACTGATTTTGATCCCAGTATCCTCAGGCTGACAATCCGACGCATTACTGCAAGAGATATACTACCCAGCAGGTGATTTCACTCACTTGTGCTTCACCCAAAGGTGTATTTCAATTAGCTTTACAGCTGGTTTCCATCCTAGAAAGATCTCACAATGCTAAGATTTATATCGTCCCAGATGTAAATGAATGTGAGGTGCGAAACGGGGGTTGCAGTGATGTTTGCAAGAATTCCCGAGGTGGATTCAGGTGTGCATGTCGTGGAAACGCAAGGTTGTTGAGCAACGGAAAAACTTGTCAAGGTGGATTTTTTTTTCTTTTTTAACTTTAATCAATAATTTTAAATTTGCTAAAGAACTTCCTCAAGACAATGAAAAATAAATGTGGAATTTCCAGACGTATCAGGTACTGTGCACATCTCCAGAAAAAGCACTTCAAAACTTCATCAAAATGCACATTTACTTAATTATAGGCTTCATTTTTTTAAATCAAGTTTCTTTGCCTCAGCGTGGCCCTAAATTATAATTGAATAGTCAAAGTCTAAGTTGTTTAAATTTTTGTAACCAACCCAACTAATTGCTTTACAGCATACTATAAGATTGACAACCTATTATAACATTGACAACCTATTATAAGATTGACAACCTATTATAACATTGACAACCTATTATAAGATTGACAACCTATTATAAGATTGACAACATGTTATGAAATTAAAAGTTAGAAAAGAATTTATTAAAATTTTATTGAAAGATTTTTGAAATTTTCTGTCAAATTTTAATAAATGTATAAAAGAATTCTACAAAGTAATTTTTCATCTAAAAATCCCATCTTCAGCGGTCGGTCATGCATGTCCTCCGCTTAGTGATCCAGAACATGGCCACGTTCTCCCTGCTCGGCTCTGTTTGGGGGATTACCCTATCACAATCGGGCGCGTGTGCATCTACACGTGTTCCCACGGTTACCAGGTCCAGGGGGAGAGCAGGAGGGAATGTGGGGTGAACGGCTGGTCAGGGGCACCTCCTACTTGTCTAGGTGGGTCCTGAATGATTTTGTTTTATTTCAGGATATATTTGGAGGAAATATGTTAATGTATAGAATTGTACATTTATTTTTATCCCTAATAGAATAGTTACCAGATTCTCAAGCCTATACTTGTGTTACTGAAATTGTTCTATCTATTTCAGGATATATTTGGAGGAAATATGTTAATGTATAGAATTGTACATTTATTTTTATCCCTAATAGAATAGTTACCAGATTCTCAAGCCTATACTTGTGTTACTGAAATTGTTCTATCTATTTCAGGATATATTTTGAAGAAATACGTTTATGTATAGAATAGGACATTTATTTTAATCCCTAATGGAATAGTTGTGAGATTCTCAAACCTAAACTTGTGTTACCAGAACTGTTCTATCTATTTCAGGATATATTTTTAAGAGGATACGTTTATGTATAGAATAGGACATTTATTTTAATCCCTAATGGAATAGTTACCAGATTCTCAAGCCTAGACTTGTGTTATCAGTGCTGTTCCATTTATTTCAGAAAACTTCTGTTAAACCAAACTGAATTCAAAACACTTTGCCATCCAGTGTCCTGTTTACTTTTTGAAATATGGGAAAAAAGGGTTGTAGCTAACTACTTAAAAGTAGGAATATAGTGGGCTACCATTTAACATTTCCAAAAGTTCAAGTTCACTTTATACATATATGTCATGTCAATGCGCTATAACAACTATGTATGTATGCATGCATAATGTTGTTGCTGCAAATTAACAATTGCTCTGCTAAATAATCTGTTCGGTCAGTTAACTCAATGTGTTAGAGCGTCCGCGCTTACCAAACTAAATTTTAAGAAGTCTTTTTATTCATACACAATACAATAATCGTACGGTAGACATGAGGTGATCTGATGATTGCCCATGAAATGTCGGTCTACCTACATTCCCCCATTCACCGTTATTAAACATAAAAATCCTTTGGATTATTGGGTTAAACTGAACTTGAAAGATTCTCTTAATTGCACACACACTACAACGGCTCTGGTAACCCGATTCTGGGCACAAGATAATCCAACGATTACCAGTGTAGTATCGTCCCTTCGTGGTTTCCCAATCATAAAGATCAAATATAAAAATATCGTAGACTGTTATCGTCCTCATATTATTTTCTTTCCAACTGGTGAGTCGGGTGGTTTAGTGCGGCACCGTTCAGGCGAACATAGCTAGTAGGTTGTGTTGGGCATGGCACTTAACGGACATTGTCTAAACCCAGCGGATTAATGGGTTCTACCAAAGTAAAGAAATGTCTTTATTATACAACACACTGCAATAGCTCCAGTAATCCAACGTTGGGCGCGAGTTGATCTGACGATTGACTGTGTGTTAACCGCCTTTGAATTCCCATTCACGTCGATAAACATGAATATCCTATCCTATCTTTGCAGTCACAGAGTTTTGTCCTCCCTTGGTGCGCCCCAACCACACAGAAATCATACCCAAGTCGTGCTACCAGCAGCCCAACCTACAGTACCAGCTTTGTATGTTCATATGTCGGAGTGGTTTTGTGCTGGTTGGCAATCTTACCACCCGATGTGGTCCGAACCAGCAGTGGGACAGCCGACCTTCCAGATGTGTCCGGAAGTACCCAACAGCACCGACAGGTTTTTTTATCATCCCAGATGACTGTTTTGCCAGATGACTGACTAAAAAACTGTTTTGTAAAATGCAGAAATATATTTTTAAATAAAATAGATGATAGACTTTTTATTTATCTTTTATTAAAAAAAACGTGTTTTCTGAAATCCTGTTTTTCTGAAACAGGCAAATAAAAAAAACGCTCAAACATAATACCAACCTTCCTCCCAGTTCCACCATTGGTCCCAATGATACAATGTCCACCTGATATTGATGTTGCCCTGATGGACGGTCATTCTTACGCCAATGTCACGGTATGTGCTTTTTGTGAGTTTTATAATACTTTTTTTGTGAATAATATAATTGATTACTCATATCCGCAGTTTTAGTTTATTTTAATTATCAAATACTTTATTTGTTTTGTCTGAAATCGCCAGAAAATATAATTGTTGATAGAATTCTTTCCAAAAAATAGTTCCGCTTAACAGAAATGTTTGCTATTTCTTTATTTCTTCAGTCCATATGGTGTAGTGGTTAAATCAGAATGTCATCAACAAACCGGTGTCTGGTTAGATTTTCACTCTAGCAATTTTCTAGGTGGTTATTAATGGACCTTGCCTTGTTGTAGTGGCTTTAAATAGAGGTGGAAAGACAGGTTATATTTAATACACAACACACTACAAATGGCTCTTTCAATCCTAATAAGGGTATTAAAATAAACAATAGCACAGCAGCAGTAATTAATTCTGTCACCTTTACCAACCTCAACCTACAATCCGCAGGTATTGGGTCCAGTATCGAACATGAATATAATAGAACAAGAGAATGATGGGCGAGCTTCGCGTAACTCCTTTCCAGCGGGAACCACGATCGTACGGTTCACTGCCTTCTCCAACGACCGGAAGCAGCAAGCTTCTTGTGAGATGGAGGTTAATGTTAGAGGTAATGATGATGATTTTGCTGTGTCGGGTTAGGCTACATCTAATTCTATCTCATGATTTTGCTGTGTCGGGTTTGGCTACATCTCATTCTGTCTCATGATTTTGCTGTGTCGGGTTTGGCTACATCTCATTCTATCTCATGATTTTGCTGTGTCGGGTTTGGCTACATCTCATTCTATCTCATGATTTTGCTGTGTCGGGTTTGGCTACATCTCATTCTATCTCATGATTTTGCTGTGTCGGGTTTGGCTACATCTCATTCTATCTCATGATTTTGCTGTGTCGGGTTTGGCTACATCTCATTCTATCTCATGATTTTGCTGTGTTGGGTTTGGCTACATCTCATTCTGTCTCATGATTTTGCTGTGTCGGGTTTGGCTACATCTCATTCTGTCTCATGATTTTGCTGTGTCGGGTTTGGCTACATCTCATTCTATCTCATGATTTTGCTGTGTCGGGTTTGGCTACATCTCATTCTATCTCATGATTTTGCTGTGTCGGGTTTGGCTACATCTCATTCTATCCCATGATTTTGCTGTGTCTAGTTTGGCTACATCTCATGATTTTGCTGTGTCGGGTTTGGCTACATCTCATTCTATCTCATGATTTTGCTGTGTCGGGTTTGGCTACATCTCATGATTTTGCTGTGTCGGGTTTGGCTACATCTCATTCTGTCTCATGATTTTGCTGTGTCGGGTTTGGCTACATCTCATTCTATCTCATGATTTTGCTGTGTCGGGTTTGGCTACATCTCATTCTATCTCATGATTTTGCTGTGTCGGGTTTGGCTACATCTCATAATTTTGCTGTGTCGGGTTTGGCTACATCCCATAGTTTTGCTGTGTCGGGTTTGGCTACATCTCATGATTTTGCTGTGTCGGGTTTGGCTACATCTCATTCTGTCTCATGATTTTGCTGTGTCGGGTTTGGCTACATCTCATGATTTTGCTGTGTCGAGTTTGGCTACATCTCATAATTTTGCTGTGTCGGGTTTGGCTACATCTCATAATTTTGCTGTGTCGGGTTTGGCTACATCCCATAGTTTTGCTGTGTCGGGTTTGGCTACATCTCATGATTTTGCTGTGTCGGGTTTGGCTACATCTCATTCTGTCTCATGATTTTGCTGTGTCGGGTTTGGCTACATCTCGTTCTATCTCATGATTTTGCTGTGTCGGGTTTGGCTACATCTCATTCTATCTCATGATTTTGCTGTGTCGGGTTTGGCTACATCTCATGATTTTGCTGTGTCGAGTTTGGCTACATCTCATAATTTTGCTGTGTCGGGTTTGGCTACATCTCATAATTTTGCTGTGTCGGGTTTGGCTACATCCCATAGTTTTGCTGTGTCGGGTTTGGCTACATCTCATGATTTTGCTGTGTCGGGTTTGGCTACATCTCATTCTATCTCATGATTTGATAACCAGGTGGTAGGGACGAAATAATCGACAATTTCAGTGTAATAACACCCCTCTTAGGCGCCTATGTAAAACTCATTTCATGTTTCATGAAAAGAAAACATGGGCATAGGAGGATAGCATTGGATAGGATATTCATGTTTATCCCGTGAATGGGAAAAACCAAGGGGATAACGCCATAGGCCAGGGGTGGCCAACCAGTCTGAGACTAAGAGCCAAATTTATTACTGTATTACCACAAAGAGCCATATCATACACACAATGACAGATATTTACAAGTCTTTTATTGTTATGAATGTTACTTAGTGGGACTTCTGGCATTCAAAGAACAATACGGAAAGCGGGAAACCCCGCTAACAGCAAACAACATCAAGAAATAGATTAAAAAATAGGAAGGAGATTGCATTTCTTACATAGCCTACTTGGTACATTTTCGGGACATAGCCTTCATGCAGAAAAAATAGGGCCTGCGGAAAAGAGCCGCATGGAACTGAACGAAGAGCCGCATGCGGCTCGCGGGCCGCGGGTTGGTCAGCCCTGCCATAGGCAATCGTCAGATCACCTTACGCCCACCGTCGGGTTACTGAAGCTATTGCTTTGTGTTGTATATGACATCCCATGTTAAAAAAATTCTCCCCAGACGTATCAGCGCCGGTGATACAGCGATGTCCACGTTCCATGTCTGTGATATCACACAAGCAGTTTGGAAATGTGTCATGGGAAGAACCTTTGTTCAGGTATTTTGTTGATTTTTTTGTTGTTGCATTGATATTATTTATTTTGTTGTTGCGTCATTATTAGCAGACGTTATCCAAACATGTCCGCCGGGTTAGTATGTGGTTTAGCTTTGCCTTTTAGCTTAATGGTTGCAGCTACGAAACTGACCGCTAGCTAGTCGGTCCTGTCCTTGGGCAAGGCACTTAACGTACATTCCTGAACCCAGCGGATTAATGGGTTCTACTAAATTGAAGGAATGTGTCTATCATAAACGACACATTGCAATAGCTCCTGTAACTCGACGATGGGCGCGAGTTGATCTGACGATTGCCCATTTGTTAACCACCTTGGTTTTCCCATTCACGGGGATAAACTTGAATATCCTACCCTATCTTATCCTATTTATGTGCAAAATGAGCCTCTATATACTATGTTAGATCTAGTTTCATTTAGTTTATTTGTTTTAGATGTTATAATAAATATTAATTATTAAAATACACACTTGATAAAACCTAGTTGGTTTATATGGAATTGAAGTGGAAAAATGGAAATAAAACTTAAATATCCCATCCTATTAAAAGTGGATTATCCTTCAAATAACACACACTAAAATATCTCTAGAGAGATAAAATTTAGTTAAGTATTTAGAATTATCCTTTAATGTGGATTTTCCACATAAAAATAACACTTTTCGCTCACTATTATTTTGCATCATATTCCTTAGTGACAACGTTCGATTGTCGAGGGTTCAAATGTCACGTGTTCCTTCTGGACCAATCACGTGGGGAACGTATCGTGTGACGTACACCGCAAGTGACGCGGCGGGAAATAAAGCTGAGTGTGCATTTTCGGTAACCGTACGCTGTAAGTGTACCAATTGCTTATGCACTCAGAATATCCAACTCTTTATTTAGCAGCCTAACCAGATATATAGTCGGTAGTGCGTCGAGCAATGAGTCAAAAGATTGTGGGTTCCAAACCTGCTTCCATACCCAGTCTATGTGTTGTTGTCTATTAAAATGTCTCCGTCAAACGCAACACACTGCAGTACCTGCGACAGCAAACGCAGTAATAGTTTAGTTATCTGTATTATAACGCCCCTAGCATTTCCTTCTCCGGGGATAGCCATGAGTATCCATTGAAACTACTCTCATGCATTTTTAAACATGTCAGATTGGTTTAATTTTCAATTTTTACCAAGAAAAGTTTTAACCGATGATGGGCTTGTCGCTAGGACCGTTTTGTATAAAAGTCGGTATATGTATCGGTTGCGTTAACCATTCGATAACACTTATAAATTATAAATTGGTTTTATTACCTCAATAATAAACTGCTAGGTTCCAAAATGTATAATGAGATAGGATGCTCATGTTTACCCTTTTAACTGGTAAAAAAACAAGGGGCGTTGTCACACCGGTAATCATCAGAATACCTCGTGTCTAACTTCCGGTTACCGGTCAAGTGTTTTGCCCAAGGAGAGACAGTTTCGAATCTGCAAACCTTCGGCTTAAAGGCGACGCATTAACCCTCCAGACTAATCCGTCGGCCATGTGCAATCAAGTTTATGTTATGATCAGTGTAATTATTTTGTTTAAATATAGATAAAATGTCCTGCAATTGCATTTTGCGCGCATAACAACCTACTCAAAACATAATCTGATCCCTTAGCTGCGGATAAAACGTGTTATTACAAACAATGGGTTCTTATATCGCTGGTAATAACTATATGACTATCCTAACTCCTAAGTGTAATGCTCTGTTAACCTGACGATAAGCGCAAGGTAATGTGATTGCGCGTGTGACCCCCTAAGATTTGACACGAGTAGAAAACCGCAGAACGAAAAGAGTCGTTCTCTAACTGATTGAAAATACATGCTCTTACTGAAACGATTGCCCGGTGACTGGGATAAAACCTAACTTAATCGCCATTACCAACGCTTTATCCACCCTAAAGCCTTCTCATCCTACAGCAAACACAAAACGAAAGAGTCGTTTTCTAACTGATTGAAACATTTGCCCGGTCACTCCTCACGATTTCCCATTTACTTGGATAAAACCTAAGTATACTCGCCATTACCAACGCTTTATCCACCCTATAGCCTTCTCTTTCTACAGCAAACACAAAACGAAAGAGTCGTTTTCTAACTGATTGGAACATTTGCCCGGTAACTCCCCACGATTTCCCATTTACTTGGATAAAACCTGAGTATACTCCTATTCTCTTCATTACCAACACTTTTCGTACAGCCTCCGCTCGCTGTAACAACATCCAACGTCCTCACAACGGACGGATAGACTGTCGACATTGGTTGAGGGGAAAGTACTGCGAAGTGTCGTGTGACAGAGGTTACGAGTTCGAATCCCGACCCTCGCACGTCTACGTTTGCTCCGGCGGAAAGTGGACGCCAAGCAACCAAGTACCCAACTGCATACGTGAGTTCTTGTACTCTGTCAGTGTTTGGAATTCTTGGAATTTAATATCTTAGTAGAATCTGATAGATGGTTATTTTTTATCAAGACTTTTCGCCAAATCAAGTATTTTTTGGAAGTTAATTCGATATTCTAGAAACTGATAGATTAGTATTTTTAGTTGATGCTTTACACCCAATTACGAATCTTTTGGGGGAATTTTGTCCAATATCGTGATAGAATCTGACACGTTTTTTTAGAATTTTCACCAAATCACGTAATTCATCACGAGTTTTGTGCTATTCTTCAAGATTTTTTACTAAATCATGTAACTTAAATGTAGCCAGACTTCCCCCACCTTTGAACAGACTAAATATGTAAGCCGATGGATGATGTATTTTTAATTTTACAGTTTATGTATTATATTCTTACCGGAATAAACAAAAAATATCATGTTAAAATGCAACGCAGCAAGTCCTACCAGACGATAAACCTTAACAAAGCCCTCCTAATTACCGCAATAGATTTTCTGTTCCATCTAACTTTTTATTTCGTTCTCAGGCCAAAACCCCAGCACTACAAGTCCGACGTCAACCACGTTGACCGTTCAACCAGCGCCGTCCACCGTAGCAACGACGCAACCAACCCATTTGAATTCCAACTTTTCAAAGTCGGCATTCCACAGAGATTGCGGGCCGGGTAGCGAAATGTTTCGATTTGACAACGGCACGGTCACGTGCAAATCTTGTCCGGCCGGTTATTATCGCCCCAACTTACGAATCGTTCGCAAATGCATCCCATGCCCCCGCGGGTTCTACCAAGGCTTCAGCGGAATGAGCCACTGCGACCAATGCCCGAACTTCGCGTCGGTGCGGAGACGAGACCAAACTATTCGAATCCGGCGTGGATTCGCTTCAATTGAAGCGTGTAGCCTGCTGGGTGAAATCTAAATTATTCGGAATTCTACTATACTTAAACGTGCTATAACGGCGCCCGTAACATGTAAATAACTAGTTAAATGTGCAATAACCTCAACACTATTCGTTTTTACGAAACTATTCTTTAATAATCCTGATCAGCTATATAAACATATGGAGTGTGTAATCTGTGTACCGTATGTTGGCCCCATTATACTAAATATGCCGTTTAATACATAGTTATATAAGTTATAAGGATTCTACATAGTTATATAAGTTATACGGATTTTACATAAGTATATAATTTATACGGATCCATAATCGCTATAGCCTTGAAGTTGTGCGCTATAGGCTTAGTTAAAAATCGTATCTTAATATTTTGGCCAGCGTGTCCTTTAACTTAATATACTATCCTGGACATATGTAAATAAATATTTTCTAAGCACGATGTGTTATTTAATTCTAAACTGGTACAACTGAAAGAACGGCTCCTTTATGTTGAACGTGAATTTATTTTTTATTTTTTTTTTTTTCGGGCTAGGTTTTGAACTCGCAATGGGCTCGTCGCCAATACCGTTTTTGTATTGAAATCCGTATGTGTATCGGTCGCGTTAACCATTCGGCCACACGACCGTACTGAATTTGTTTAATGTACAACACTTCGGCTAGCTTTACTTCTCCGCCATCTATTGGTGAGACAAAAAGAGTGGCTGATACAGGTTGGTGGGCCTTGAACGAATATGTCAGTGTTATAACGAGTCCTTTTCTGTTGGCAATGTTCAGTCTTTAATTTAACGATAAGCTTTCGTTCACAGAAAATACTCGTTAAATACTAGAGAGTGTCAACCACGTGTGTAACTACCCCTATTTGTAAAACACATTTTTTATGCTACATATTCATGCGAGCAGGGTCCCCAACCACAACTTGTATTTTATAAACCGAGAATGTAGTTTGTTTCTGCAAGCATAAACGCATGGGTCCCTAAGGTAACAATCCGATCTAGTTATCTATGTCAATTACACAATATGTATATATTATTGTCAGGTATGTGCACGCCTGTCCATGTTATCGAACTTAACCGGACTGCCATAGTTTTGTTTCTGCAAGCATAAACGCATGGGTCCCATAGTTATCAAACCAAACTTCTTTTCCATGTGTGTAAATGAATGGGCTAATCGTGATATTTTACCACAAATGTTTTAAATTAAAGCCTTTTGTCAAGCGCTTCATTGAAATGAAGCTAAATTCCGGAGACAGCCCGATTAAGTTTTTTTTATGACTTCGGAGAATCTACTTCGGTTTAGCAGATAAATTTCTATTTCTTACATATCTGGGTAATGTTATGTAAGAAAGTTTTTATGCGAGTTGACAAGTCCTTGTTAAAGATGTGGGCGATGTGGCATGCCTGTCACAATCATGATTTAGGGTCAAATCATAATTTTTAGGGGATTTCCCTGGGTAAATCTTTAATTACTTTTAAGAGGTAAAGCAGTAACTAATGCACTATCATTCCACCAAATCTGATTGAAATTGGAGCAGCGGTTCAAGCGTCATGCCAAATAAAGCTACATTTTTGGAAAAAAATATCGTTTTGGTTTTTAACGTCCTATGGGAATTTCCCTGGATTTATCACACAAACTTTTGGTTTCTGAATATCTAGACCATGTTGTCTAACAAATAACAAAGTTTCATTACGATTTTGTTATTATTTCTGGTAGATGTCGGGGCGATATGGCATGTATGTCACAATCATGATTTGGGAACAAAACTTTATTTTTTAGGGTATTTACCTTTTTTAGGTAAGTTTTTATTTTTTCTAATTGTTATATCAGTGAGTAATGCACTTACATTTTACCAAATCTGAATAAAATTAGAGCAGCCGTTCAAGCGCTATGCCCCTAAAGGCTAATTTATTACAAAAAAAAACGTTTTGGTTTTTAACGTCTCAGGGGAATTCCCCTGGATTCATTACCCAAAATTTTGGTTTCTGCATATCTGAACTCATGTTGTCTTACAAATGACCAATTTTGATTGCGATTTTATTACTCCTTTCGGTAGATGTCGGGGCGACATGGCATGCTTGTCACAATCATGATTTGAGAACATATTTTATATTTTGGGGTATTTCCATAGGTAATTTTATTATTTCCTCTAAATGTTAAATCAGTGGCTAATGCACTTACATTTCACAAAATCTGATTCAAATTGTAACAACCGTTCAAGCGCTATGCCCAAAAAAGTCTATTTTTTTATAAAAAAAATAGCGTTTTGGTTTTTAACGTCCCAGGGGAATTCCCCTGGATTTATCACCCAAAATTTTGGTTTCTGCATATCTAAACCATGTTGTCTAAAAAATGTCCAATTTTCATTGCGATTCCAATACTCCTTTTGGTAGATGTTGGGGCGACATGGCATGCCTGTCACAATCATGATTTCAGTACAAAATCTATTTTTTTAGGGTATTTCCCTAGGTAAATTTTTTATTTCTTTCAAGTGTTAAATCAGTGACTAATACACATACTTTTCACCAAATATGATTCAAATTGGAGCAGCCGTTCAAGCACAATGCCACAAAAAGCTATTTTTTTCATAAAAAATACCGTTTTGGTTTTTAACCTCCCAGGGGAATTCCCCTTGATTTATTACCCAAAATTGTGGTTTCTGCATATCTAGACCATGTTCTCTAACGAATGGCTAAGTTTCATTACGATTCTATTATTCCTTCTGGTAGATGTCGGGGCGCCATGCCATGCCAGTCAAACCTTTGACGAAGAAAAAAAAAAAAAGAAAAAAAAAAGAAAAAAAAAAACGGACAAAAACAATATGTGTCCCATTTTTCCAAATGGGACCCATAATTAGTCTAAAAGGCGTGTAGGTTTGCACTACCCCCCATGTTCTTAACCTCGACAGGCGCAACATTCAAATAGAATTCATCGTCGTGATTGGACTGACCTCTTCCAAGCAGTGGGTTTAAAAGCAAAAGAGCCCTGTGCGGCAGGGG
This sequence comes from Ciona savignyi, assembly GCA_000149265.1. Classification (NCBI taxonomy): domain Eukaryota; kingdom Metazoa; phylum Chordata; class Ascidiacea; order Phlebobranchia; family Cionidae; genus Ciona; species Ciona savignyi. Next base: position 2,007,886 of record CH003024.1, read on the forward strand.
TAGGCGACGGTTTTCTTATAAAGATCCGTGTAACATAGTGTGGTGAAATCGTTCTCCACAGTTTTTAACGGAACAAGACTTACAAAACCCACATTTGTCACTTCGGTGATACAAATTCATACCGGTAATCAACGTTCGCTTAAATTCTGGCCAAGTGGACAAATAGTGTTATAGGTATACATCCGATTTTTCGCATTTTCCACAACAAATTGCAGAAAAATAGAAATCTAGCCTGTATCCTAGTCCGGTTTAGGACACCGACAAAATGTCTCACTTATGTTTCTTGCAGTTGTCGTGGTCACAAAGTTTAAAACATCATATTCTTAAAAGTCACTCTTCAAGGGAGCTTCTGTGTTACCCGATCTTTTGTCAGGATTAGCAAGCTTAAATAATTAAACAATTTGCAAGAAATCTCCGTTAAACTTTTTATAGCTGGCTGGGGCAACACAATTTGATGCAGGCAAGTTCGATATAGGCTGGTTAAGTTCCAAATTTTTATAAAAATTGTTAAGCTTCTGGGAGAAATTCGCCACATATTTATTGCGTTTTAGAACAGATACACTGTTTTAGTATCAACATTGCCATGCAATGCTTTAGAAAATCATGCAAATCTGACTACAAGTTACGCGAGAAAAGTCTGCACGTCGTGACACATTACCATTAAAAATAATGACATTTATTGGAGTCCAACACTTAATACCCATCGGAGTCACTCGCTTGTACAGCGTGTGTAAGTGCTTTAATTTTTTGGATATACCGCACGGTTTCGGTAACATAGCTTCGGCAATTTTAAAAGTCACAGTAAGTTTCTTAGCCTAATAGATCAGCTACCTGGAGTACCAACTTATCATTACGACGCTAATTTTCAGATACTATTTTAGTTATTTAGCTTGGGACTTGGCTTCTTTAACCTTACGTAAACATGTCGTTTTGTTAAACGAGCCAATCCTAGTTTAACATGAGCGGCCTTTCAAAGACTTTTGCACGTAAAAAACGAGTTCTTCTTCTCGATTTCATCCAAACTATCAGTTACCATTTACAATCGAACAAGTAGGCCTAGATCACATCTTTGGAGCCATCTTGAACTCGAACCTACCATCCTTCGGCTAAAAGGCTACGTACTAACCGACTAAGTTAATTGGTTGGACTTTAATGTATTCATATTTACCCCAACACGAGTACGGGGGTACGTAATATCGGATGCAGCAATTCTAATTAAGAGTACTACATGATTAGGTTAGATAACATGTTTTAGGGTAAAACACGAAGTAACTAGAGAGTGCCAACCACGTGTTTAACCACCACCATTTGTAAAACACATTTTGTATGCCATTTATTCATGCTACAGGGTCCCTAACCACAATTTGTATTTTATACACTGAGTATGTAGTTAGTTTCTGCAAGCATAAACGCATGGGTCCCATAGTTGTCCAACCAAACTTCTTTTCAATGTGTAGTTAAAAAAAGAATAAACATCTTAATTTACGAACATTTTACCTTAAATGTTTTAAATTAAACCTTTTTAAGCGCTGTAATGAAATAAAGGAAATTCCCCTAGGTTTAGTAGATGAGTTTCTGTTTTTACATATGTTGGCCATGTTATGTAACAATTCTTAAAGTTTTAATGTGATTTGTCGACTCCTTGTTGGAGATGTCAGTGCGATATGGCATGCCTGTCACAATCATAATTTAGGAACATATCTTCGTTTTTAGTGGAATTACTCTAAGCAAATGTTTTCTTTCTTTTAATTGACCTAAAGTGTCTAATGGTCTAACATTTAACCAAATCTGATCAAAATTAGAGCAGCCGTTCAAGCGCTATGCCCAAAAAATCTAATTTTTTAGAAAAAAATATTTTTCATTACTCCTTTTGCTAGATTTCGGGGCAACATGGCATGCTTGTCACAATCATAATTAGAGAACAAAATCCGATTTTAGGGTATTTCCCTGGGTAATTTTTTTATTTCTTTTAGGTGTTAAATCAGTGACTAATGCACTTACATTCCACCAAATCTGATTCAAATTGTATCGGTCGTTCAAGCGCTATGCCCAAAAAAAGCTATTTTTTTAGAAAAAAATGACCGTTTCGATTTTTAACGTCCAAGGAGAATTCCCCCTAAATTTATTACCCAAAATTTTGGTTTCTGCATATCTAGGCCATGTTGTCTAAAAAATCATTGCGATTCCATTATTCCCTTCTGGTAGATGTCGGGGCGCCATGCCATGACCTGTCAAGCGTTTGACAAAGAAAAAAAAACGGACAAAAACAATATGTGTCCCATTTTTTTAAATGGGACCCATAACTAGAGAGTGTCGTCAACGTGTTTAACCACCACTATTTGTAAAACACATGTTGTATGACATATATTCATGCTACAAGGTCCCTAACCACAATTTGTATTTTATACACCAAGTATGTAGTTTGTTCCTGCAAGCATAAACGCATGGGTCCCATATGTACCCAGCCAAACTTATTTTTCATGTTTAGGTAAATAAAGCATAAACGTCATAAATTTACAAACATTTTACCAAAAATGTTTTAAAATAAAGCTTCTTTCCAAGCGCTGTAGTGAAATGAAGCTAAATTCCAAAACAGCCCGATTTAGTTTTTCATGGTTTCAGGGAATTCCCCTGGGTTTAGTACATAAGTTTCTGTTTTTACATAATTCAGTCATGTTATGTAACGATTCTTAAAATTTTAATCTGATTTGTCGACTCCTTGTTGGAGATGTCAGTGCGATATGGCATGCCTGTCACAATCATAATTCAGGAACATATCTTCGTTTTCAAGGAAATTAACCTATGTAAATGTTTTCATTTTTTAATTGGCACAGAGTGTCTAATGTTTTAACATTTTACCGAATCTGATTAAAGTTAGAGCAGCCGTTCAAGCGCTATGTCCGCAAAAGCCAATTTAATAGAAGAAAAAACGTTTTGGTTTTTAGCGTCATAGGGTAATTCCCCTGGATTCATCACCCAAAATTTTGGTTTCTGCATATCTAATCTAGACCATGTTGTCTAACTCTAACAAATGTCCAATTTCATTGAGATTCCATTACTCCTTTTGGTAGATTTCGGGGCGACATGGCATGCTTGTCACAATCGTGATTTGAGAACAAAATCCTTTTTTTAGGGTATTTTCCCATGTAATTTTTGCATATCTAGACCATGTTGTCTAACGAATGTCTAAGTTTCATTACGATTCAATTATTCCTTCTGGTAGATGTCGGGGCGACATGCCATGCCAGTCAAACCTTTGACGAAAAAAACGGACAAAAACAATATGTGTCCCATTTTTCTAAATGGGACCTATAATAACCAAGAATAAGATGATCAACACTTACATGAAAATTCACTAGTTGCAACGATATTACTTAACGTATCAAAATGGTCGTAATTGGGTACCCACTGAGGGGGTTCGGCAGTAAAGGTTCAAGCGGATTAATGGGTCTACCAAATTGAAGGAACGTGTCTATCATATAAAACACACTGCAATAGCTCGGGTAACCCGACGATGGGCGCGAGGTAATCTGACGATTGCCCATGTGATAAACCCCTTGGTCTTTTCATTCACGGGGATAAACATGAATATCCTATCCTATCTTATGTATAAGGCAACACGCAGCTTTTAGGTCTATTATGCGGCGACTGATTAAGCAGGTAGCAGTTTGCAATAAGTGACGTCAGTTTGCGGTAGCTAGAAAACAATTACAGGTATTGGAATACGCACAAAATAATAATTACACAAGCAAAGCACGCTTACTAACCATTTTGGACGCAGTCTACTTTCTTAAAAAAACGTGTTATGGTAGACTCAGGGTCCTTCCCCTTAAACAACCTTTAAGCAATAGAAATAGCAACGAAATTATTAACAAGGTGGGGATGTTACAGGTTTGCAGCAATTTCGAGGTTTGTAATTAATAATTGTTTGCTGCAAGTTGTCATTGTCACTGGTTTTATATAATTCCGCATTCACATTGTTATAAAACCGCTTTAACTTGACCACAGGTTAAAACGTTTTCAGAACTTTACTACCATTCTGTATTTTGTTTTCAAGCATAGATCAATACATTTTTTAAACGTGGCTCTTGCAGTGAACCTAGCTAATAGGTTTTGGCATTACATGAAATTCCTTTTTTTCTTACGATTATACCATGCTGTCTTTTGTTTTCAACCATGGATTAAAATGCAATTTCATAGCTCTTGCAGTGATAAGCTAATAGAAATGTTGGTGTGTGCCTATATTACGTCGTGCACGCATATACTGATTTAATCATTATCTGTGATTTTTACGGTGGCAAATAATCAAGAATAAAACCCAACCTTCCGTGAAGAGTCGGAGTGCTGATTATCTGAGTCGTATTGGACTTTTAGCTCTCGGGAATCGTCAGACCAGATTTTGTGCCAAGCATAGGCACCAAGTATAAACTTCTGCGGACCCCTACAGGTTCAACGGCACAGAAAAGGGTAAGGGTAAACAATTAACCAGGCATTTGTTGACATGGGTAATTGTGTTGTTATTTGATGCCCACGGTCATGCTGCGGACTGCGTTACGTACTTTGCCCAAGGGATTAACAGCGAAGAAAATAAACTAACTTAAAAATCAGTAGCGCGACGCGCGACCGATTTTAGAAAAAGCAAGCAAATTGAGAACGATAAATTAAGAAATAAATAAAATTTCGATTTAGTTACGGCAGCAGTTTCCAACTTGTTAGAAGCGCTGCCATAAAAGTATACTGGACATTTCTCGACTTAATTATTTAAACAGTGAATTTTAACATAATGAAATTGACGAGTGTTTGGATTAGCATGGTAATACGTTTTAACTAATTCTATTATAAAAGAGATTAAAATATTGTTTCTTTAATAAAAGTGATTAAAATCCTTTTAAAAATGTTTATAACACAACTCAGGTCCTATTTTAGGTTTAGGCATATTCTACCTGAACTCATGATGTGCTCGTTGCTTAGACCGTTTTTATATTACAACCTTCATAAAAATATGTTAATTAATAAAAAATATCCATGATTTCTGAGATTTTTGATGGGCCTATAGGGTAAATCAGCAAATCATTTTGTTCCAACACAAAAAGTAAACAATATGGAGGTCATATAAAGTTCGGTTTCCCATCCCCTGTGTTGATTCATTCATTAAAGAATTAAATGGTTTAAGGCTCATAGGATTGGGGAGTTTCCCTGCCAGCGGAGAAAAAGCAATCTAGAAAAACACTTTATTTGGGTGTGAATTTCAACATTACAAAACATTTTGATTAAGTTATTTTATTCAGTATATCCTATCTTTTACTACAACTCGTCGTAAAAACGCCTTTCTCATCAACTTTTAAAGGAAGGACAGAAAAACAAATTATGTGTCGTCATAGTCGTTTGTGTCGTCATAAAAGAGTAATATAGTGAGGTGGTACAGACGAGTTCGGGTGCCTCAAGTCAATTTAGATTTTGTTCGGTCAGCGCAGGTAAAAATAAATCGATACATAAATAGTAGTACCCGCATTCAGTTTTAAACAGTCGCGATAAGAAGTGTTAGCCCATTGAATTTCTCAATGTTCAAAAAAATTGAAAACAATTGAAAGACCACAATTTGATTTAGTTTATAAGTATATTTTATTTACTATCGTAAAAATTGTTATGCTTCACAGAATTTAATAATTTTTATTTTTAGCTTATGAGAAGATAAAAGGCCAAGAAGCTTAAATATGTATTGTAAACAGTTTTCTCCAATTTTGCTTTTATTCTTTCTGAACATCATTTTACCTTCAGGTATTACATCAATTTGTGTTTATTTACTAGTTGAATCTGATGAGTTGCGTTTAGGATGTTTATCTTTAGTTTAAGACCGTCTTTAGAAAGTTTTGCTAATAAAATGTTAATATAGGCATATAACACATTGTACCTATGCATGTATCTCTTCTGGCCAAAACGCGAGTGGTTACGTGTTTATGAAGTATATACCCTTTCTACGCGTTTTCTACGTGAAGTTCTTAAGAAAAGGCGGGTATTGCTCACGTAACGAACATCAGCTAAAGTCTTATATTCAATTTTAATTAGTTGCATGCATTTGTGAGTTAAACTTATGTAATAATGTCGCTATACAACATGCAGTTGTGTTGACCCATTTCTGACGAATACACGCGTTTTAACGCCGGAAGCGTTTTGCGACCTCAAGAAATAAACAATGTTGTTAATTATACACATGTACTAAAATGTTCATCAACATTAAGGGTTAAAAACCTGGCCTGAAAAAAAACGGATTAAGTAAAAAAACTGGCCTGACAAAAAAATTTAGTTAAGAGTTATATTTACATAATATACAGCTGTTTAAGTTTTTGTTTTAAGTTTCCCTTATCTTATTTGGAGTACCATCGCTTGCATATCTACATATATTTAATTTGTCGTATTTCTAGGATTAGCAACATGCCCGTCATTTGGTATTTCAAATGGAAGGCTCCGTTGCACAAGCTTAAATAATGAAAAGTCGCACTGCCTTATTGAATGTAATGTAAGTATAATACGTTCTAAATCGATCACATTTGGTTGACATTTTTTAAACTAAATTTCAGAGTAATTTTGCCCCCTCGACTACAACTCCAGCAGCAATAATGTGTATCTCGGGAGTGTGGCGCGTAAGAAATAACAACTTGACTTTGAACATACTTTCTGTTTCGTGCAACCCTTCTCAGCAAGAAGACGGTAAGCTTAGTTTTTTACTTTAGTTTTTCGCTCGTTCGTTACCTATGAATGGCATATTTAAGCCGAGTTTCTTATAATGCAGCGTTAGGATTGTCAATTGGTTAGCGCGTCTAATCCATATTCCAATTCTATTCAATATCGTCAATAGGGTAGAAACTGTGCATTTCACTCTCAATTAGTGATGTCAAGACCTGGTTAAGCTCACTGTGTCTTTTTTATTTAGCTGCTATGCCATTTTAATTATTTTTTGTATTTGCTTTTTTATTAAAATGTCTAAATAAAACTCATTTTTTAGACTATTGAAATATGAGCTGATAGGCCTACGAAACTTCGCTTTAAAAATACAAATTGGAATAAAACACGGCCGTTTTTTACTGATTGCTTTTAGTTTCTGTTAAAACTTCCTAGGGGGCTAAGGCTACAAATCGAGTATTCCGTATGTTCTTATATCAGAGATAGTTTATTTGAAAATTATAGTAATTGCTGTTTCTTTTAGTGGATAGACGAAGCTTAACATTTGAAAGGCCGACGTGTTCAAACGTGCCCTGTGATGTGGCCTACAATGGAATCACCCAAGGAATTTGCCAATTCCTTCAATGTTGCTGGGATGCAGATGCCACAATCCAATGTAAAAACAGTAAGTCTATGTAAAAGCTAATGTATATTTTCCACAAGTTTATACAGCAAGTTAACACAAATTTTAACTGCAAAGACATTGTCACTTTAAACCAACTGAATAAATAAAATCAACCGTGCTGAGGTTCGAAGGGATTGTAGATGCCATTGGGCCATCAGCGTTTTCCCATTCTTGAAGATCCTAAAAAGAACATGAATATCCTAATCCAAAAAAACATGTTGTACTGTATTTGACCATTTTTTGTTATATTAGAGCCTTTCATTCGTTTTTAAAATGCAAATTTCTGCTTTTTTATTTTAGAAGCGAGACCTCTGTGCACCTCGCCGTTATACTATAGAGGTATTACACGTAGAATGTGTGAGGATATTGGATGCATTTATGAACCTAACGACTCTTCCTGCTATATGAGTAAGTTGATGTTAACCAAATTATATTTTTTTAATTAAACCGTTTAGGTACTGTAATTGGTCATAAATAACCCGTATTAAAGAAGATGCAACATAACCACGGTTATTTTCGTATTCAAATTAGCAAATGGTATAGATTAGTTTCGTAATAGTGTGTTGCATGTCAAATTATAGTTAGTGCGCAATTTTATATTTTAAATGCGATGCAATAGCGCGATGCAATCAAAGCGATAAACTGTGCGTACTTTGAAATACATCGCCCGAAGCACTGTTTCACACACTTGAATGCTTATTTACATCAGGGCGTCCACAAGACCAACAACCAACTCGTACGACCACTGTTTCTGTCACCACGACAATCACACCACAAGGTAAGAAATTACCCCTCTAAATCATCACATTACACGTATTAGACTGGTGATTTCCAAGAGCGGTTAATCTTATGTAAGTGTGAACAGGCTAATCGGACGCAACTTATAATCAGATTAGACCAAAATCACCTGAAAAATCTGATGGATATTTTTATGAATGTTTTGTATAATGTGAAATAGAATTCTTTACAACCTAGGTCCTAGACTAGAGCATTCGACCCAATTTTATACTCACACTGTATATAAATCAACTGTTAGGTTCATGTGCAATGCATTTAGCGGACATTACCTGAACACATTAAAATGATGGGTTGTACTTAAATTGAAGGGCGTCTGAAGCATAAACATCACACTGCGATATCTCCGATAAACCGAAGCGAGTTATCAGACGATTGTTCGTGTGAAACTCACCCGCGTTTTCCCATTCACCGCGACAAATCATGTATATTTCTATGAACCTGGTATTTAGTAACTTGCCCTGGGCTGGCTGCTGCGGTACTATCATCAATCAGCTGCACCGATGGCGAAAATGCTGGCTCGGTTTGCACAATGACATGTGATCCTGGCTTCGTACAAATGGGCAACGCTGTTTATACTTGCAATACATCGGGAAACTGGAGCCCAACGATGGACTTTTCTTGTCGAGGTAAACGTGATATCCTGTTGACTGTCGCTATAATAAACGTTAATGATAAATGTGGAAGGAAACGAAAAAAACAACCAAACTGAATGACGCAGTTATGGTTTTTTTCGATCCAAAACTTTTAGTATTCCTAACTATCTTGACGATACTTTCCCTTAACCTTTATTTTTACACAACGCCCAAGGGGAGTTCCCACTCTGGGAAAAAATGTAAAAAGCGACACGGTTTTAACATTTCTGGCGTTATCTCTAATATCGTGGGTTGGAAAAGAACAACCACAACACCTAACATCACTTAAATGAAAAAAATTACACGCACTTAATTTAATAAATTTAAATATAGCTTAATAAAGTTAGCAATCACATTACAGATCTCCAATGCGAAGAGTTAATACTTGATGCTGACATTATCAGTAACTGTACAAATGAGAGATATCGTAATTCTGAGTGCATGTTTACCTGTCAAGCTGGGTATAATTATTCTGGAGTTGACAGTAAAACATGCCTGGACAGTGGTGAATGGTCGGAGGGTAACACATTGTGTGTAGGTAAGCCATCTTATTTATAATAAAGTAATAGATAAGATAGAATATTTATGTTGTGGACTCGCGCTTTTTAAAGCTGGATTACTGGAGCGTTGGCTGGGCTGTCTTACGGTCTTTGGCGAGCTGCGCAGCGGAAAGTCTATACGTGTACTCTCCACAGAAAAACCTCAAATTCAAATACTAACTCTTGATTCAGTTTAGTTGTATTCTGCGTCTCATTCAATATAGGCCTACGGTTTATTCGCGAAGCAAGTTACTTAGTACGTTGATGCACGTTATATTATACTATATATATTTCCAGAATATATAGGGCATTTTACGAAGTCCGAAAAGTTTACGTGCGAGAAGTTTTACTATTGCGCGTTTTACTAACTGTAAGAAATTAGGTGGGAAAACTATGTTAATGATTTAAATCAGTAGAAATACAAATGCCCGTACAAGGTGATAATTACGTAAAGAGTAATAAAGCACGTGAGAGAAACCGCAAACGCAAAAAAACGACGTTAAAACACAAAAACTTTAAATATAAATTAAAACAAATGTATATTATTAGAGGTGCTACAATGTTTATCCCTGTGAATTGAAAAATGCAAGAGGCATTAACACATACGCAATTGTCAGATAACCTTGCACCCACCGTCAGGTTCGTGGAGCTATTGCGATGTATTGTGTATGAATTGATTCGGTAAAACCAAATATTCCACTGAGTTCAGACAATATCCATTAAGTACCTTGCCCACGGACACAACCGACAAGCTAGTTTCAATACATCGTCATAGCACGGTGTAACAGTCCACCATGCTTAATTTTTTACCGTTTGAATAGCCTTTTGTGCCCACCGTTGTCAAGAACTGTCAAGAATCCGTGTTACTTTTATTGCTAAAACAAAGAACAAATTGATTTGTCATAAAAATCCACAGTGAACACCTGCGGTCAACTGAACACTTCACAAAATGTTGTAAAAAATTGTACCAATGGAGAAAGTGTTGGTTCAGTTTGCCAGTTATCCTGCAGCAGTGGGCACACTTATTCTGGAGAGAGTGAAATAACGTGTATCAATAATGGAAGTTGGAGTGGTAACACTGGAATATGTCAAGGTCAGTATTTATGTTAAAACCACTAGCCAACACTTTATGATGCGGGTTATGAATGCCATATGTGTATGCTTGTATAACATTTAGGAGTGTAGGAATTTCATCTAGGACTAAAGAAAATTATATACAACACATGAAAATTCATATCAATTCCTTGTAGAACTTACTACGATATTTAATCAATTTTATTCACAACAGTACTGACAGTAGAATGCCCAGCTTTACCATTGGAAAACAACAAGCAGACAACAACTTGCACTGGTGGTATGGCTGATGGTTCGATTTGCACACTAAGTTGTAAACCTGGGTATATGAGACATGGCGTACAACAAATGACATGTCGAGACGGCGCGTGGAGTACAAACCCGATATGTATACGTGAGTAACACCAAAGACAAACCCTGTTTGTTAAGACTTTTACAACAAATACCAGTCTCCATATTCTATTTACTCGATTTATAGGTCCTTACATAAATAATTAGTTTCAAAAGATGCTACACTCTTTACCAATATTTAGGAAGCCTTGCAGTATCCCGGGTAACTCAAATTTTGGCATTAATAGTAAGTATCTTTCATTGTCCCATTATATTTTTAATCACAGTTATGCATCAGAATTACTATTGGATAACCATAATCTCCGCCAATATAACCAATTGAAACTGTTAATCTTTTTTTGCAAAACAAAGTACAAATAATACGATATATTATAATAGAAATATCATCCGGTTCTGGGGGTTGCGATTTCTACACCGATCTTACTTCTGGGTATTGGTTTGCAACTTCGACGTAAAGTCTAGCGAATGCAGCAGGATGTTTCGTATATCCATGGGAAATCGATTGGTAGTTGCAACCAACATGCATCATTTGATATTTACATGAACCAAGTAAATGTACGTCGTTGTTTCATGTTTGTTGTTGATTTTGTATTTGCAGTGTGAGTACTGTGTTATAACGTTTTAATTGCCTTGCTGTTAACATTAGACCATTTGAACTAATCTTTAAAATACCCAGATTATAGCAATATGTAATGTCTAAAGAAAACAAAATCAAACCACAGGGTTCATAACTAAAACATAAATAATGAGTAAAAATAAAAACCAGGAAATCAACTGAGTAGCCCCCGAAATTTAATTGTTTTTTAAAGGGTAAAGTATTCGTAGAAGTAATATTTCTTTTAAGTATCCTGCCTGAAGTGATATCTATCCACAAAATTCAGGAAAGAAGCCTTTTGCTTCTAAAATACGGAAAACTTATTTAAACACAAATTACTTTCAGGCAGCTGTTGTTCAGTTGCAATATAGCCAGCCTTTATTGTCACACCTTGAAATAAGAGATGAACATGGAAATGTGTTTCTTCAGGGATATCGATTTAATCTGTTTTAGTAAGTTCACACAACTTTGTTTCTTATATAAATAAATTAAGTTAAAGGGTGATCAACAAAGGCTTACGCAAGCTTAATTGTGAACTTGGCCTAACCTGTGTTGTTTCGCCCCTCTCTTTTCTAACCCCTGAAAGTAAACATGGTTACTGTATACTATCTTGCATGCTAAAAACATAATTTATGAATCATTTACAATATCTAGTGTTTTTTGTTTTTTCAGTGGCCAAGGGAACACAGACATCTTCAATAATAACTACCAAGTTAATTTTTTCTTTCGTTATGGTTCACCGTATGTCTATTACAAAGTAACATACTCTGGAAATTGGGAGATTCGGCGTGGTTTTTTTAACATTCCCCAACTAGCAAGTACAAGAAGGCTTTCTCTTGGGATTAACCGCAGTTTAACTTACTCCAACATCGGATCCGGAGTGTGTTCGATGTGTGTGTATTATGCATGAGATATTTTTTATCGTTTTATTTAAAACGCCTTTTAAGTGGGTCCTGTTTTAAACTTGTGAGGTACTCATTACCAAGTTTGATTTTAAATGGCATGATGTATATGAATCCGTTGCAATACCCATTTGCCCCCACGATTATTCTTTACAAAGATAATAAAGTAAATGTTGGAATAGAGATATTGCCTTTTTATTTGTGTTGGAAACCAGGGTGGTTTTGTTTAATTTTTATCTCTGATACAATAATTCGGCATTCTTTTATAGGATAGGATATTCATGTTTTTCTCTATCAGTGGGAATGGTCCATCGTCAGATCAACTCGCACCCACACATCGGTTACCGGAGCTATTGCAGTGTGTTGTGTATGATTCACACGTTTCTTCAATTTATTAAAACCCATTAATCCTCTGGGTTAACGCATTGTCCGTTAAGTGCCTTGCCCAAGAACACAACCGACTAGTTTGAACCTGCAACCTTCAGCTGATAGGTGACGCACTTAACCACCAGACTAATCTGTTGAATAAGGAACGGGGTTTAGTTTTTTTATTTGTACATATAAACATTATCGTTGTAATTCAACAGAAATAATACCTGAAGTTTTAAAAAACACGTGTGAATAAATGGGAGTGAAGTGGTTGTGATACCAAGTGCACAGAATCTGGTTTCCAGAGTAATTATGTAGTTAAACACGATGATGTTTTTCTGGAGTTTTAATCATTCAACCAATACTGGATTGGGGGAATGTTAGCCTATACACAAAGTGTACTGATATGCCGTTACACACGGGTTACTGTTTTTGGCAGCAAAATATAGGTAGGATACTCGTGTTTGTCCTTGTGGGTAGGACATTGAAGAGTCAGATCCCTTCTTGATATTACTTAATAAAATAAATTATTATATCAGATCATCTCTTGATTCTACTTAATAAGATAAATTATTATATCAGATCACCTCTTGATTCTACTTAATAAGATGTTATTAAATTATATTCTTTTTTTATGACGTGTTTTAACGACTGTTTGTTTTGTCGTTCCTATGTCGTAATTTTATGCGTTTTTAAATACCGGGGCAAAAAATGTATAAACTAAACTAAACTAGTCCTAACATAAATATCCTATTTTATGTCAATAAAACAAGGGGATTTCCCGACCAGCGTACTTAAGTATCGAAACGGCGAGTCTTCTTTACTTTTAACCCCGGACTGAAACATTTCTTAGACTTTGTTTGGCGGGAAATGTTGAAGATAATTTTCTTAAACGTACTTTCTTATAACAAGACCACTTAATTTTTGTAAACTTTATTTTAATTTACAATAATTTTGTCATAAAATTCTTTTATCGACAAATTAAAATTGATTTCGCAATTTTTATATAAATTGTCTCTCAAATCTGATTTTAAAGTGCTAATTTCATCATCTTTATTTACTTTTTTTGCAATATTTCTAATTTGCAAAGACTTTGCGGCATAAAAAGCTGATGTCGCATAAAATAGGTTTCGCAATAAAAATGTGACTTTTTGTTCAGTCGGATATTTATCGCAGGGCACAGGGCAAAGCTAAAGGGAGGGAAAGCTGGAAGGGGGAGGAAAACTGCTTAAAAAAATTATGGAAATTAATTTTAACCTTTCCCTAAACACTAATCTCAACCCCAAAACTAACCCCAACACCAACCACATGTTTAACACTAACTCTAATGCCCTAGTATTCACTTTAGAGTGCAGTTTTTCTCCTTCCCGCTTTCCCTTTCATTTAGTTTCCCCCAGAAAAGGTTAGCGGTGTTATTAAAAATGTTCTGGGTTAGAAGTTTATAGAAAAATAATTTTCACTATAAAACTCAACCTTAAGCACAATTACTCCAGAGTAGAAAATAGAATAGAATAGGATATTCATGTATATCCCCGTGAATGGTGAAATCAGTGGGTTAACACACGGGCAATCGTCAGATCACATAGTGCCTACGGTCGCCGTCAGGTTACCGGATCTATACCAGTGTGTTGTGTATGATACACAAATCCTTCCAATTTAGTAGAACTTTTTAATCCGCTGGGGTTCAGGCAAGGATCGTTAAGGTTCTTGCCCAAGCACACAACTTACTGGCTAGCGACCAGTTTTGAACCTGCAATCTTTCGGTTAAAAGGCGTTGGACTAAACCACCCAACGGATATTTTATTTTTTAATGACTTTAAGTAGACATTATTTATCAACACAATGTACATTTACATATATTTAGACAGTTGGTGCAATACTAAAAGGGAAAAAATGGAAAACTACTATTTCTCTACTTTCCTTTTCTGTTTTTTTAGTTTACCCCTTTGGTTGTGTCATTGGGCAAAAGGCTTAGTTGATGATGGGTGGTTTTAGTTCATTAATGGGTAACACTTAAACAAATTGAACACCTTATACACTAGCTTAAATGTTCTACTTAGCAAGCTGTAACAATGATTTGGATTTATTTCATGAATATTTAATTGTCTTTTAAAAGGACACATTGGGTTTGTCAAAGTTATATGGTTAGTTTGATTGCGAATTTTGTTCTTTTGTAAAGGTATACTTCTTATTATAAAATTTTGTTACATATTTTAATGTGATTCCTTTTTAAGATTTTATATTTATCAAATCTGCATTTAGCCACATATATATTTTAAACATTGTGTAAATGCTTGTGGGATAATGGCTGCAAAGGAATTTCATGAGAAAGAATACAGAAGTGATCACGAAGTATATGTACTGGATAAAATAAACCGGTACGTATTTCAACAAACTAACAAATTTCAATCACATTTATATTTACCACGTTTAGGTTTCGTGAAGAGAAGAAGCTTTGTGATGTCACATTTAAGGTGGAAAATAAAGAGATTCATGCTCACAGAAATATTCTGGCAGGATTTTGCAAATATTATGAGAACATGTTCCTTTCAGAGGTAACCTGAATTTTACTTACAAAGTAATCCAATCATGTAAAATTAACAATTTAGTCAATTCAATCATTAAATAACTTAATATTGTGTTAAAAATGTTTAATCTGTTTTAAAACTTCCTATATCATTTTATTGGTTCAATACACCTTTTTTATAAAACGCTTTAATATTTTATTTGTAGTTCAAGGAAAGTTATCAAGACGATATTGAAGTAAAAGGAGTCCAAGCACCAATACTTAGCTTACTTTTCACATTCATTTACACGGCAGTGATCACAATAAACAGTGAGACTGTTTATCAAATTTATGAAACCGCCAATATGTTGCAATTCAAATGTAAGTTTATATATAAAT
>CH003024.1:2032600-2047296 GCA_000149265.1 Ciona savignyi
ACACACTATCAGCAACATACTAAAACATGGTTCGCAATCGAATTATCATAAAAATAACAGATCTGGCTTCACATATGCATTGTCGGTCAGAAATAGCAACACTTGTTACTGTGGTGTTATGGTCACTTTAAAAGGACCACATAAGGTTTAACAACTAAGTGAATATATATTTACATTTTGTAAACAATGTTGATGACATGCGACTGTTAGAGAAAGATCAACATTTTTATCATAAAAGTTAAAATTAAATACTTTATAACTTATTATCCCAATAAGCAATAGTTTATCTTTGGTAACAATGTCATTTTTAAACTCCAAATTCAGACCAATTTGTTTCTGTTTTTTTGCAACTTAAACCTCTCTTTTATTTAGTTTAGTTGTATTATGTAGGATTAACGTTTTATTTGTAAAATACAAGTTGACTAAGCCAATAATGAATGTTTATTAACAAGAACACTTATTTGAGCATCACTTTGCAGTATGAAACACAATGCATTCCATTTGATTTAGTTTTACTAGGAAACACCAGATTTATCATTTTACCAGACCACACTAGTTAACAAGCACAGTTGTTGCCCTAATTTACATGTACAAAATTTCCCCTCATTCCTAGAGCAATAAACACCAGAACTATTTGCAGTTAACAGCGTTGCATCTTGAGGTTTAAATGTATCATACTAACAAGCTTATATATTTTTATATGTTAGTTTTAGTGTAATATATAATCCTTTGGTTTTACTTTGATGGCCCCTCTTACTTTACTTTTGAATTGTAATATATTTTTTGCAAAACTAACTGTTTAATGCCTTAGTAGGTACCGTTCTATCACTATTTTGTTATAGGTGGGTTTATAGGATGTACAAAATTTCACAATTTGTTAAATTTTGTTTCCGTGGGTTCTTCAAACCTTCTTCTGATAGATGTTTTTAACCATTTAGAACGCATTATTTATAAAAAAAACTATTTTTTCTTTTAGTTTTTAGTCATTCTATGGCCAACATTATGTGCAAATTAATCTTAAAACAATAAACTGTTTGCAATAAAGGGTTTAGTTGGAACCAATTTAAATGCTTGTTGCTAGTTTGTATTTATTCATGTTGTGTATCTAATTTTTGTGTAAATATTTTACAAACAGTGATGGTTAACACATTATTGGCGCTCTGGTTTATTTCATGTTTTGAAGTGGATTCTATACATGACTCCGCATATTACCGGTAACCTGTCCATTGTTGCATTGAAATGTAACAAAAAATACAATTCTATTTAATGACGACAATTGTAGATAATTGACACATTGTCATGGTGCTGGATAAAGCGACCAACATTTTTGCACCCAGTTGGTATCAAGCCTCGGGCTCTCACGTTAGCATCCCTGGTCTTGAGTTTAACATTCTATTATGTGGAACAGAATTAATCACAGAAGTGTGACAATATGACAATAAATATAACAAGATTATTCTTATACAGGTCGTATATATGCATTTGGTGGAGATGATGGCAACAATCAATTAAATTCCATGGAATGTTTTAATCCAATGACTGGGAAGTGGGAAGAATTAGCTTCTATGAAAGAGAAGAGATCAGGATTGTCTGGAGTTGTTTGCAATGATGACATTTATGCAATTGGTTTGACATTAACTTAAATTTTGATTTTTTATAATAAAATTCAATTATTATTATTTTATAGAATTATGATTTGTAAAAACTAGTTTTTAAATATATAATAATAGTGTTCTAATGTGGTAATATAATAACTTTTTCCATTAAAATTAATTTTACTTTATGCAGATATAATAAATATAATGCAGATATAACAAATATAACATTTTTAAATGAAGTTGTAGGTTTTTTTAGATGTATAAAATTATCTATGAAAACCCAAATGGTCTCAAAATAACCCAAAATGATGTGGGAAATCTTCCAATATATAAACAAGTATATGAATAAGTTAACACTTAAAACCACCATAAAATGGTAGAGAATTTCAGTATAAACTAAAAGTATGTGGGTCCCCTATTCTAATCTTGAACTGAATTCAGGTAAATTCCAAATCATGGCTCAACGACGAGGATATTTTATTTTTATATTTTTAGAGGTGTTAGCAAATATTTATTGGGTTTGCAAGCTTGCTTTTGAATGTAAAAAGACTGTTATAAATTTAAATATTAAAGAAAATGGTAAAAATGGTAAATGGGAAATTTAATATTGAATTGAAATATCCCAGTTTACGACGAAAAACCCTTCTATAATAGTAATATGTGGAAAGGAATTCTTTATAATACACTATTTCTATGTGTATAAAGCAGCTGTGAACTCAAACTCAACATAATTCGATAGAGAATGTCAATACAAACAAAAAGTGCAAACAGCCCATTCAAATTTTAACTGTTTTCCCAAACATCCCCATTACACTGGACCACACCCATACTATTTAACATCCCATATTAACAGGAGAAAATATCAAATGGAGATCAAATTTTACAAGTGTTAGCTACTTCTATTGAATATATACATATTAAGTCATACTACAATAAAAATCAAAACACCAAACCTAAATGAAATATGAAATTATTTTTTACAATTCAATTAAGAAACAAAAAAATCTTACAACGGAAATTAAATTTTAAGTTATGTTAGCATGTTTCTTTGTTTTTATTTTTTCTGAATTGGTAATTTGGGAAACCATTAGTTTTTGTTTGCATAAACAAATTATTAAACTTATTTAACCAGGAAACCCATGAATATCTGCATGCAGCATACCATACAGTCAAAACACTAAACACCACTACACTGTGGTAGACACTGCCTGCCTTTGCTCAGTTTTAAGTCTAATGTTATTGTTAAATAACATAAGTTTTACTTTGAGGTTAACATTACTAGTAACATTAGATAAATTTGTTACATCTGCTTACTTGCTAATATGCAATATCTTGTTTTACCATATTCAGGTGGGGATGGACTTAATAAAGTGGAATGCTACAATGTCCGTACCAATACCTGGACAGATGCTGGCAATTTGAACCACATGAGATGTTTTGCATGTGCATGCGTGGTGAATGGGAACATCTATGTTATTGGAGGGTAACTAATTATTAATTACACTATTGGCATTAATATTCAACAAGAATTAATTTCTAGTCAACGTAAAAATGAATCGACCACAGTTGAGGTTTATGACCCAGTTATCAATGAATGGAAGATTGAGACCAACATGGATATTGCAAGAAGCTTCTCATCAGTTGTTGCTTTATAAGCAGCAAAATAAACTGACATTTGCTGAAAGCTTAACAAAACTAACTAAAATCTCAACAGTTCTAATTATTTGAATTTATCGCTTATTAATCTGGACAAGATTATACAGGATTGATTTTATTTAATTAAATTAGTATCAATATGTTATATATGCCATTCAAAAATATTTTTTTAAAACAAATCGCCATCTCTTAATGTAATGCTGTAAACAAATTTAATTTTGTGATGTCACATGACCTGAGTAAATGTGGATTTATGTATCTTTTCTATATTTTTCATTTCTTCTCCTTTTAATTAAACCATTAAACTTGGTTATTTGCTTTAAACCATGAAATAGTTTTACAGATGACATGTGTTTCTTAAAATTGGCAGATCTTGGAGATTTGTTTCCGTTAAATAATAGCTACACTTTTATACAATGTATTGAATAATTGATTTTGTCTTTACATAGTAGATGTAAGAATTATATTTTAATCGATCTTGTATTAACATGTGACCAACCATGTGCACCACACTTTCACGCTTCCACTGAAAAGGACTCATTGTTTTTCTTCCTTTTTATTTCATTTAACCATATCACACTTTTAGCTTGAAAGAATATTATGTTTAAACTTAACACCAATTTCACCGGATGAACTTTTTTAATGAATAATCTCTCTAGTGTTTTTGTTATAATATTTTAATATGTAGTCGATTGTTGTGCCTTATAATTATTGTATATTCATATTCATTGCATTTTGTATTTAGAACTAGCTACATAAATTTTAAACATTGTGTAAATGCTTGTGGGATGACACAATGGACTAGCAAAGGATCAGTTTCGCATGAAAAAGAATACAGTTAAGTGATCACGAAGTACATGTACTGGATAAAGTAAACCGGTACGTATTTCAACAAACTAACAAATTTCGATCACATTTAAAATATGTTAAGACGTCATATTTATTTTTTTAATATTATGAGAAAATGTTTTTTTCCAATGTTGCAAATTATTATTCACAAATATAAAGTAAACACTTGTTAAGTCAAATATGCAGTCTAATAATTAAAATAACTTCATTTCAATAGGAAAACCACAACATTTTGCATCGCAGTACCTGTAGGAGACACAGAATATTCAGACACCTTTTGCATATCCCATCGCGGTTATTGCATGTAATTTATATATCAGTAAGGGTTACAACATATCCAATGTAATAGTGTGCGTTGGGGTTTCGTATACTTTGCAAAACTTTTGGATTACGTAATTAAGAAAAATATGACACATTCTGAAGAATATCATTTTAACATATAATATTGGAAAGAACAGTAGCTTTATCAACTGTGTGCACGAGGTAATCTGACGAGTGTCTGTGTTGTCATTTTAAAGATAAACAATAGTGTCATATCATTCCATTGAAAAAAGTTACCACGACATCTGACATCTGTTTATTTACAACAGCATGCAAGCTTGGTTGTCAACCTGGTCTAACTTGTGTTGTTTTGTTCCCTCCCTTTCTCACTTATTCTATTCACAAAATGACATAGGAGTGAAACCATAGTGAGGTCAAACCTTGGCCTGATAAAAAAGACATTCATATTGTGCATTTTACTATAAATTTGTAAAGCCAAAGCCTGGTTTAGCCCACGATTCTTTTAATTTATTTTTATGTTTTTTCTATTAAGTAACATAAGACACAGCCATTTTTTGGTGATTTCTTTTGGTTTCTGTTAAGACTTTCTAATACAGGATTTTGCCTTTTTTTAGTGGTTAGACGAAGCTTAACATGTGAAAAGCTGACGTGTTCAAACGTGCCCAGTGATGTGGTCTACAATGGAATCACCCAAGTAGTTTGCCAATTCCTTCAATGTTGCTGGGATGCAGATGCCACAATTCAATGTAAAAACATTAAGTCTATGTTTAAGCTACTATACGAAATCCACAGGCTTATACAGCAAAGCAAAGCCATTGTCACTTTAAATCAAATAAAGAAAGAAAATCAACTTTGCTGAGGTACGAAAGGATTGTAGATGCGATTGGGCCATTAGCGTTTTCCTTTTCTCGGGATAAAACAGGAATATCTTAATCATATAAGAACAACAATTATACTGTATTTGACCAATTTTTGTTATAATACAGCCTATCATTTGTTTCTGAAATGCAAATTTGTGCTTTTTTATTTTAGAAGCAAGACCTCCCTGCACCTCGTCGTTTTACTATAGAGGTATTACATGTAGAATGTGTGAGGATATTGGATGCATTTATGAACCTAATGACTCTTCCTGCTATAAAAGTAAGTTGATGTTAACCTAATTATAATGTTTCTATTTTAAGTTGAGATACTGTAATTGGTCATAAATAATCCGTATTAAAGAAGATGCAACATAACAACAGTTATTTTCGTATCCTAATTAGCAAATTGCATGGATTCGTCCCGTTATAGTGTGTTGTAGGTCAAGTTATAGATACAGTGTAATAGCGTGATGCAATCATAGTGATGAACTGTGCGTTCTTTGAAATACATCGCCCGTAGCACTGTTTTACACAGTTGAATGCTTATTTACATCAGGGCGTCCACAAGACCAACAACCAACTCGTACGACCACTGTTTCTGTCACCACGACAATCGCACCACAAGGTAAGAAATTACCCTTCTAAATCATCGCATTACACGTATTAGACTGGTGATTTCCAAGAGCGGTTAATCTCATTTAAGCGTGAACAGGCTTAACGGATGCAACTTATAATCAGATTAGATCAACATTAACTGAAAAAATCTTTTTATAGAATGTTTTCTGTGTAATGTGAGATAGAATTATTTTACAACCTAGAGTATCCAACCCAGTTTTATACTCACTATTTATATAAATGAACTGTTGGGTTGCAATGCAATTAGCGAACATCACCTAATTAAAACTGAAAGAAGAGGCATAAACATCACACTGCGACATTTCCAATAAACTGAAGCGAGTGATCAGACGATTGTTCGTGTGTAACTCAACCGCGTTTTCCCATTCACTGGGACAAATTATGTATATTCCTATAAACCTTGTATTAAGTGACTTGCCCTGAGCTGGCTGCTGCGGTACTATCATCAATCAGCTGTACCGATGGCGAAAATGCTGGCTCGGTTTGCACAATGACATGTGATCCTGGCTTCGTACAAATGGGCAACGCTGTTTATACCTGCAATACATCTGGAAACTGGAGCCCAACGATGGACTTTTCTTGTCGAGGTTAACGTGATATCCTGTTGACCGTCGCTATAATAATAATAAATGTAAATGGTAAATCTGGAAGGAAAAGAAAAAAACAACCAAACTGAATGACACAGTTAAGAGTTTTCTTCGATCCGAAACTTTTAGTATTCCTAACTATCTTGTCGATAGTCGACCTTATTACAATGTTTATATGCAAGAGGCATTAACACATACGCAATTGTCAGATTACCTCGCACCCACCGTCAGGTCATGGAGCTATTGCGATGTGTTGAGTATGAATGAGATGTTTTTTTTTTTTTGGTAGAACCAATCATTCCACTGGGTTCAGACCATATTCCGTCAGGTATCTTGCCCAAGGACACAACCGACAAGCTAGTTCCAATAAATCGTTATAGCACGGTGTCACAGTCCACCATGCTTAAATTTTTTACCATTTGAATAGCCTTTTGTGCCCACCGTTGTCAAGAACTGTCAAGAATCCTTATTAATTTTATTGCTGAAACAAAGAACAAATTAATTTGCCATAAAAATCCACAGGTGAACACCTGCGGTCAACTGAACACTTCACAAAATGTTGTAAAAAATTGTACCAATGGAGAAAGTGTTGGTTCAGTTTGCCAGTAATCCTGCAGCAGTGGGCACACTTATTCTGGAGAGAGTGAAATAACGTGTATCAATAATGGAAGTTGGAGTGGTAACACTGGAATATGTCAAGGTCGGTATTTATGTTAAACCCAGTAGCCAACACTTTATAATGCGGGTTATGAATGCCATATGTGTATGCTTTTATAACATTTAGGAGTGTATGAATTTCATCTGGAACTAAAGAAAATTATATACAACACAATGAAAAGTCATATTAATTCCTTGTAGAATTTTCCACGATATTTGATTAATTTTATTTACAACAGTACTGACAGTAGAATGCCCAGCTTTACCATTGGAAAACAACAAGCAGACAACAACTTGCACTGATGGTATGGCTGATGGTTTGATTTGCACACTAATTTGTAAACCTGGTTATATGAGACATGGCGTACAACAAATGACATGTCGAGACGGCGCGTGGAGTACAAACCCGATATGTATACGTGAGTAACACCAAAGACAAACCCTGTTTGTTAAGACTTTTACAACAAATACCAGTCTCCATATTTTATTAACTCGATTTATAGGACCTTACATAAATAATTAAGTTCAAAAGATGCAACACTCTTTACCAATATTTAGGAAGCCTTGCAGTATCCCTGGTAACTCGAATTTTGGCATTAATAGTTAGCATCTTTTATTGTCCCATTATATTTTTAATCACAGTTATGCACCAGAATTACTATTGGATAACCATAATCTCCGCCAATATAACCAATTGAAACTGTTAATTTTTTGCAAAACTTAATATACAAATAATACGATATATTATAATAGAAATATCATCCGGTTCTGATGGTTGCAATTTCTACACCGATCTTACTTCTGGGTATTGGTTTGCAACTTCACGTAAAGTTACAATGCAACAGATGTTTCGTTATCCATGGGAAATGATTGGTAGTTGCAACCAACATGCATCATTTGATATTTACATGAACCAAGTAAATGTACGTTGTTGTTTCATGTTTGTTGTTGATTTGGTATTTGCAGTATTAGTACTGTGTTATTGCCTTGCTGTTAACATTAGACCATTTGAACTAATCTTTAAAATATAATAGCAATATGTAATGTCTAAAGAAAACAAAATCAAACCACAGGGTTCATAACTAAAACTTCATAAATAATGAGTAAAAATAAAAACCAGGAAATCAATTTAGTAGCCCCCGAAATTTAATTGTTTTTTAAAGGGTAAGGTATTCGTAGAAGTAATATTTCTTGTAAGTATCCTGCCTGAAGTGTTATCTATCCACAAAATTTAGGGAAGAAACCTTTTGCTTCTACAATACTGGAAACTTATTTAAACACAAATTACTTTCAGGCAGCTGTTGTGCAGTTGCAATATAGCCAGCCTTTATTGTCACACCTTGAAATAAAAGACGAACATGGAAATGTGTTTCGTCAGGGATATCGATTTAATCTGTTTTAGTAAGTTCACACAACTTTGTTTCTTATATAAATGAATTAAGTTTAAGGGTGATCAACAAAGGCTTACGCAAGCTTTAATTGTGAACTTGGCCTAACCTGTGTTGTTTTCGCCCCTCTCTTTTCTAACCCCTGAAAGTAAACATGATTACTGTATACTATTTTGCATGCTAAAAACATAATTTCAGAATCATAATACAATATCTAGTGTTTTCTTTTTTTCAGTGGACAAAGGAACACAGACATCTTCATAAATAACAACTTAGTTAATTTTTTCTTTCGTTATGGTTCACCGTATGTTTATTACAAAGTAACATACTCTGGAAATTGGGAGATTCGGCGTGGTTTTTTTAACATTCCCCAACTAGCAAGTACAAGAAGGCTTTCTCTTGGGATTAACCGCAGTTTAACTTACTCCAACATCGGATCCGGAGTGTGTTCGATGTGTGTGTATTAGCTGCATGAGATATTTTTTTTATCATTTTATTTAAAACGCTTTTAAGTGGGTTCTCTTTTAAACTTGTGAGGAACTTATTACCAAGTTTGTTTTTAAATGGCAGGATGTATATGAATCGGTTGCAATAACCATTTGCTCCCACGATCATTCTTTACAAAGATAATAAAGTAAATGTTGGAATAGAAATATTGCCTTTTTATTTGTGTTGCAAACCAGGGTGGTTTAATTCCCATCTCTGATACAACAATTCGCCATTGTTTTAAAGAATATTCCTGTTTTTCAAGTGTAGGATAGAATAGGATATTTCTGTTTATCCCCGTATATGGGAAAACCAAGGGGGGTTATTACACGGGCAATCGTCAGATCACCTCGCGCCCGCCCTCGGGTTACCGGAGCTATTGCAGTGTGTTGTATATGATAGTTACGTTCCTTCAATTTGGCAGAACCCACTAATCCGCTGGGATCAGGCAATATCCGTTAAGTGCCTTGCCGAAGGACACAATCGACTAGCAAGTGACAGTTTCGAAACTGCATCCCTTCGGCTGAAAGGCGACGCACTAAACCACCAGACTAATTGGTAGAATAAGGAACAGAGTTTAGTTTCTTTATTTGTGCATATAAACATTATCGTTGTAATTCAACAGGAATAATGCCTGAAGTATTTAAAAACGCACAGTTACGTAGTGTGTGTGGATAATGGGAGTGAAGTGGTTGTGATACCAAGTGCACAGAATCTGGTTACTAGAGTAATTATGTAGTTGAACACGATGATGTATTTCTGGAGTTTTAATCAATCAACCACTATTGTATTGGGGGGAATGTTACCCCATACACGAAGTGTACTGATATGCCGTTACACACTACTGTTTTTGGATCCAAAATATAGGTAGGGTACTCGTGTTTGTCCTTGGTGTGGGGCATTGAATAGTCAGATCACCTCTTGATTCTACCTAATAAGATAAATCATGCTCGTATAAATAATTGATTTATTTGGCGGCCGCGTCCGCTATGTTTATTAAATTATATTATTTTTTAATGACGTGTTTTAACGACTGTTAGTTTTGCCGTCATTTCCTGTTCCTATGTCGTGATTTTATTCGTTTTTAAATACTGGGGCAAAAAATGTAGACTATAAACTAAACTATACTAATCCTAACATAAATATCCTATTTTATGTCAATAAAGCAAGGGAATTTCCCGACCAGCGTTCTTAAGTATCGAAACGGCGAGTCTTCTTTACTTTTAATCCCGGACTGAAACATTTCTTAGACTTTGTTTGGCGGAAAATGTTGAAGATAATTTTCCTAAACGTACTTTCTTATAACAATACTACTTCATTTTCGTTAACTTTATTTTAATTTACAATGATTTTGTCATAATGTACTTTTATCGACAAATTAAAATTGATTTCGCAATTTTTATATCAATTGTCTCTCAAATCTGATTTTAAAATGCTAATTTCATCATCTTTATTTACTTTTTTGCAATATTTCTGATTTGCAAAGGATTTGCGGCATAAAAAGCTGATGTCGCATAAAATAGGTTTCGCATTAAAAATGTGACTTTTTGTTCAGGCGGATATTTATCGCAGGGCAACGCTAAAGGGAGGGAAAGCGGGAAGGGGGAGGAAAACTGCTTACAAAAATGATTGAAATTAATTTTCACCTTTCCCTAAACACTAATCTCAACCCCAGAACTAACCCCAACACCAACCCCATGTTTAACACTAACTCTAATGCCCTAATATTCATTTTAGAATGCAGTTTTCCTCCTTCCTGCTTTCTAGGGATGCACAATATAGAATTTCGAATCTTTGAGATTCGAATCTCTAGGGATTCGAATCTTTACAAGCAATTTAATAAGAATAGTTAGGATTCGAAATTAAAAACGTAAAATATTGGCTGCGATCCAACGCGCAAGAACACGCGTGATGCCGATTATGCAGACGTCAGCAAATCATTTCAGCAAGCGTGCGACAGTGGATAACAATGATAAGAAACTTTTGGTGAATCGTCATTGAAGTAAATTCGTAATCTCAAAATTGTAAATAACTTCTTCATTCGTATGTAATACCCGTAATGCGTTTCTCCATACCGAAAGTGCATCTATCGTGCAAAAGCGTCCGAACATTTTCTAAAGCGGTAGCTCGGAAATACAACTTGCATCAAAGCACAACAACATTATCTTATCAGTTGTCCCATACACGTGCATCGTGGACAGACGCGCTTAAAACGAACGCACGCACAAAGAAAGTAGGTCACGTTCGCCAGGCTGTAATCACGTGGTTTATCGGCACCTTTAAATATGACGCAATTATCCAAAGGCGGAAGAGTTATTTACAGGCTAAACACGTTAGTATTTGCAATATATATTTCACTTAAACAACTATGTTTTCAATAAACACAATGAATGATATCCTGTGTTATTTAGTTAGGTGATTTTGCAGTGATTAATTTATTATTTTTTTACCAATGTATAACTGTGTTAAATAGTAAATTAATGTTTAATTGTGCAAGGGCATTAATAGCTAGTCTTGACACCAAACTGGTGAAATAAAAATTGTCTGGTGTTTGGGAGCATTTTTTTCAGCCATTCATTTCAGCAACAACCTACTAGACTATTATCCTCCCTCATGGCAGATAGTGTTTAGAGATGTTACATATGATTAAAGAAATATGTAATGGTAAAATATTGTTGGACTACATAAATTGCTCTCATCACAGTTTAAAAGCATATGGCTAATTCACTATAAATGAGAAAATATATGCACAGCATAGCAAATTTAAATACATGGTAAAACATTCTAGAATAGGATTCGAAATTCTAGATTCGATATGTATTATTCTAGAATATTCTAGAATACCTAACTATCCTATATTGTGCATCCCTACTGCTTTCCCTTTCATTTAGTTTCCCCCCAGGGCACATAAAAAGGTTAGCGGTGTTATTAAAGATGTTCCGGGTAGAAGTTTATAGAAAAATAATTTTCACTATAAAACTCAACCTTAAGCACAATTACTCCAGAGTAGAAAATAGAATAGAATAGGATATTCATGTATATCCCCGTGAATGGTGAAATCAGTGGGTTAACACACGGGCAATCGTCAGATCACCTAGTGCCTACCGTCGCCGTCAGGTTACCGGATCTATTACAGTGTGTTGTGTATGATACACAAATCCTTCCAATTTAGTAGAACTTTTTAATCCGCTGGGGTTCAGGCAATGATCGTTAAGGTTCTTGCCCAAGCACACAACCTACTGGCTAGCGACCAGTTTTGAACATGCAATCTTTCGGTTAAAAGGCGTTGGACTAAACCACCCAACGGATATTTTATTTTTTAATGACTTTAAGTAGACATTATTTATCAACACAATGTACATTTACATATATTTAGACCGTTGGTGCAATACTAAAAGGGAAAAAATGGAAAACTACTATTTCTCTACTTTCCTTTTCTGTTTTTTTAGTTTACCCCTTTGGTTGTGTCATTGGGCAAAAGGCTTAGTTGATGATGGGTGGTTTTAGTTCATTAATGGGTAACACTTAAACAAATTGAACACCTTATACACTAGCTCAAATGTTCTAGTTAGCAAGCTGTAACAATGATTTGGATTTATTTCATGAATATTTAATTGTCTTTTAAAAGGACACATTGGTTTTGTCAAAGCTATATGGTTAGTTTGATTGCGAATTTTGTTCTTTTGTAAAGGTATACTTATTATTATAAAATTTTGTTACATATTTTAATGTGATTCCTTTTTAAGATTTTATATTCATCAATTCTGCATTTAGCCACATATATATTTTAAACATTGTGTAAATGCTTGTGGGATAATGGCTGCAAAGGAATTTCATGAGAAAGAATACAGAAGTGATCACGAAGTATATGTACTGGATAAAATAAACCGGTACGTATTTCAACAAACTAACAAATTTCAATCACATTTATATTTACCACGTTTAGGTTTCGTGAAGAGAAGAAGCTTTGTGATGTCACATTTAAGGTGGAAAATAAAGAGATTCATGCTCACAGAAATATTCTGGCAGGATTTTGCAAATATTATGAGAACATGTTCCTTTCAGAGGTAACCTGAATTTTACTTAAAAAGTAATTTAATCATGTAAAATTAACAATTTAGTCAATTCAATCATTAAATAACTTAAATATTGTGTTTAAAAATGGTTTAATCTGTTTTAAAACTTCCTATATCATTTTATTGGTTCAATACACCTTTTTTATAAAACGCTTTAATATTTTATTTGTAGTTCAAGGAAAGTTATCAAGACGATATTGAAGTAAAAGGAGTCCAAGCACCAATACTTAGCTTACTTTTCACATTCATTTACACGGCAGTGATCACAATAAACAGTGAGACTGTTTATCAAATTTATGAAACCGCCAATATGTTGCAATTCAAATGTAAGATTAGATATAAAAGCTCCATGTTTAGTGTTCTTACATGCTTTATACTCTGCAGATGTGGATGAGTATTGTGTGAACTTTCTTAGAGACACACTTAATGTTGGTAACTGCATTGGTGTTCGTGCTTTTGCACAAAAATACCAAATCTTAGAGTTAGTAAAAACGTGTGAACAATTCATCGTTGGCAACTATAAGAAAGTTTCAAGTGGATTGGAATTTAAGGAACTGACTTTCGATGAAAGCGAATCTATTCTTGCTATAAAAAATAAACAGGTGTATATGTTTAACTTTATAATTTTAAGGCAGATGTTATTTTTCAGCTTGCCAGTTTTAATTTTGTTTTGGTATAAACATGTTTTAAATGTTGTTGTCGACCTTTATAGATTATTTTTAAAAATTCGAATTTTATGTGTGTTCATAAAAATCTTAAACAGGGCTCGACATACACGCTTGTCCGCCTGTCCGGGACAGGTGATTTATAGCGTGGGACAAGTAAATACTGTGCGGCGCTTGTCCGACGGGACAGGCTTAAGATGCAAACTAAACGCTATTTTCACTATCCTTCACCGCCGTGTATATCGTGTTAATCTACCACCGTGCGCGAATGAGATTCGTACTTATTTCGTTGCCCGTTGCTTTTGTTACAATTAGGATTTATTAGCGGTAACTGAGACGAGTTGAAAAGAGCTAACACGGTCGCAATCATTGTGCGGCGAATGTGATAAAGACCGATAAGCAATCTTCGCATCGGGTCATAATAAAGTTGTGAAATAAAATTAAAATAAACTCCAAAAGCGTGTGAAATAATTACATATCTTTTGACAACGCACAGACAAACATCTTAAAATAACGCGACTTAATAATTTTCATCGGTAAATTATATTAAAGTCGAACGGGAAGTAAACGTGACATCCCAATCCGGGGTTTTTCGTCTCTGCTTCAATTGGTTAGGTAATTGAACAATTTTACCTATGGGTTATTAATTCTTAGTATTATTAAATGGTAATTATACAATTCGAGTGCAACATTAAAAAACGATTTCGAAAGACAGAGTAGCCTATATTGTTTGTTATTACCAATCTTACGCGCATCTTCATGTAAACCGCAACGAAATAAGAAAGGCGATTCCTGTTTCCATGATAAGCAAGGCGAAAAAGCATCAAATTTCGGGCGATCGCGTGTGGAAGCTCACACAAGCAATGCAAGTAAACATGGCTCCCAACTGTAGTTTGTATGACGTAACAACTGTTTAAATATAGTATTATCATTTTGTAGGTCTTGGAGTTGCTAAC
>CH003024.1:2049531-2068496 GCA_000149265.1 Ciona savignyi
ATGTTCAGAAGCATCTTGAATTGGATTAAACAAGATTTTGAAAATCGTCAACAGTTCTTTGAACGTTTGTTTCACCTGGTTGATGTAACAAAATTATCAACTAAATTTCTAAGAGAAGTATCTCAAAAATCAGAGGTAAGATTTTTAAACATTTCATTGTATTCTCTAAGATGTGAGCTATGACTAAAACTATTATTGCTAAGAAGATATTGTCATTCTAATTTAAAGTTTGTTGTAGTTTTTAAACCATCTTGTGTAATTCTATAATGATGCCAATATGTCATTAATATGCATAGCATTTAAAGAGTGTTGTATGTCCAATTTTAAGCTAGAACAAAAAACCATGTATTTATTATAATCGATTATATTAAAATAATTTTCAATTGAAAATGTCCCACAAATTATTCGTGTGGTTTAGTGCAACACCTTCCAACCGATAGGTTGCAGGTTCGAACTGGTCTCTAGCTAGTCGGTGGTGTCCTTGGGCAAGGCACTTAACAGACATTGCCCGAACCCAGTGGATTAATTGGTTCTAACAAATTGAAAGAATGTTTGAATCATTCACAATACACTTCATTAACTTGACGGTGGACGCGAGGTGATCTAACAATTGCCCACATGTTAACCCTCTTAGTTTTTCCATTGACGAGGACAAACATGAATATCCTATCCTATCCATTATGCATTATTTTAATATAACTTAGTGTAAAAATAATTCATTTCATTACTTAATAAAAACACTATGTTTCCTGATAGACATGGTTGAAAACATCCAAAGTTTTTGTAAATGAAGTTTTTCCTGAACTATTTAATCGACTTTCTCAGTTTGCCCAAGATGCTGCTGAAGCAGGTAATGGTAGGTAAAATAGGTTTATATTTACAATCATTGAATAACAATAACTTTTGGATTGTTTTATGTTATGATTAAAATTCACATTGTATAAATTATATTGAATAATTGATTACATAATTTTGTAAGTCACATTGGAAAACTTAAGTTTATAAGAAGCTGCTATCTCAAAACAATGCAGTATGATGACGCTACCTTCCATTTGAGATTTTATTTTTATTTTTATTTTCGCATAACAACACGATTAATGGAGTTGAATCTTTTAATGATGTTAACTAATAAGTTTGTATGGCGGGTTGAGACAGAGAGAAATTGTGCGATCAGATTGAAACGTCTAGGAATGTTAGTTTGTAACGCTTGTTCAAGTAGGAAGAAGGTGCTTCTGGTTTAAATCTTTTCAGAATATTAGATATTATGTTTTAGATATGCACTAATCTGATAAGAATCTAGTTGTTTCCCTGATAATAGATAACAAGTTTGGTCTATTGCCCACCACACTATAGGTAGGGGGAGTAGTAATTGTTTTTTTGATACAATTAATAATTAACCATTATAATTTTCAAATCCTTCCATCTGAATACTTGGTTACAAGTAGTAGCTATAGTGCAAAGTATCAACATCTTTCCACATTATTTCAGAAGTTCGATCTGAGTTCATGGTTGTGGGTGGTGAGGGTGAAGCAAGCAAACTTGTCAGTATTTACGATGTTACTCGGAAACAGTGGAGAAAATTGAAGGTAATTTGTTCAAGTGGTTAAATATATTTTAATGTGATGATGATTAAACATTTCGAGTTAAATACCAAATTTCATGTCAAATTGATATGTAAATGCATTTTAATTACTGTATAAAACATTTAAAATTGATAACATTTGTTTTTTGTTTGTTTAAAATGGCTGAAAGGTGTGCAATTTTGTGAGGACAACATTTAATAGTAGGATGTCTAACCTAAACATGCTGGCATAACAGTTTTGTGAATAAACTATGTAACAGTTTATATTCTTCGCCATAAAACAGGTGCATAACTGCGCATCTATCATAAAATTTTTGTTTAAACCAGTGTTTCCCACATTTTTGTATATAACAAGCGTTTCCCAAATTTTTTGTTTAAACCAGTGTTTCCCACAATTTTGTATAGACCAGTGTTAGGATAGGATAGGATATTCATCTTTATATGAATGGGAAAATGGGAAAACCAAGGGGGTTAACACACGGGCAATCGTCAGATCACCTCGTGCCCATCGTCGGGATACCGAAGCTATTGCAGTGTGTTGTATATGATAGACACGTTCCTTCAATTTGGTAGAACCCATTAATCCGCTGGGTTCAGGCAATGTGTAAAGTGCCTTGCCCAAGGACACAACCGACTAGCTAGCGACCAGTTTCGCACCTGCAACCTTTCGATTGAAAGGCGACGCACTTAACCGTTAGACCACAACAGGCCGGACAACTGCCCAATTTATTTTCAGCGCCCCCCAAATCGCCAACTTTGGGAACCACTGGTATACCACTAGTATAGACACTAGTACAGACTCACTTGGTTTGGTCTGCCACCCATTTATTTATTCTTGCCACCAAATGAAAAAAAAATCATGTTTATTGCTTATATGTATAATATAACTGGATTACTATCCAACCCATCAGTATCTGCTGACAGAAACATATTTCCTATGATCTGATTCATAAGTGAATGTGGGTTTTATAATAAGTGGTGGTTGATACGGTGGACACATTCTAGTTATAATCTACACCCTTTTAAATGCCGGAACCAGGAATGTAGGCCATAGAAGGCGCTTACTCCCAGAATGTAAGCCATACTCCAGCGTCTGGGTTCTATCATGAATACGGGATGTAGTGGCCAAGTCGTCCAATATCCTAAAGAAAGCTGACTTTCTAGAGTCATAATAACATATGCAATACTTTTGTTTGAAAAGTCTTTGTTTAATTCTACATGCAACAGCGATCTATGTAAAATTTTATACCCACCAGAAACCTAACCAAATATCAGGGTGTAGGATTAATATTATGAATTGGTGAAATGTTTTTATTTATTTCATGCAATCAGGTTATTCCAATTTGGGGTGTTTTAAGATTAGCGTTTTTCAGAACACCATATGTCCATTGTTGGGTATTGAATATACTAAAGTGTTAACTGTGCTGAAAAAAAAAGCTTTGTTCTCATAATTCAACAGGTTTAATGGAAATAACATCACCGGTTTTATAGCACATCTGCATTATTATACGTGAATATGTAAATACAGCTTAGCTTAAGTACAATTTAATATTTATGCAATTGTGGTTTCACAGTAAATCGTGTATAACATGTGTTTGATTGTTTGGTTGTAACATTTCTCTAAAATCTTTATAAATAAAAGTTATATATAAATACCCAGGACAGTAAATTATCTCTCATAATATTATTGTGTTGATTGAATCATCATCTACTTTCCTTTCTACAGTCAACATTGGATGACAGATGTAAATCCACCATTGTGAAGATAAACAATCATGTCTATACAGCTGGTGGTTGGAATGGTAGGGTAATAAATACTGTTGAGTGTTTCAATCTAAACCAAGTTGATGCTGGTTGGCAAAAAGTGGCCTCAATGATTGAAGAACGATACTTGGCAGCATCTGCTGTATTAAATGGTTTGTTCCTATTTCTTACACATATTTTATAGTTAAATAAGAATAAGTACTTTAGAATTAGATAAAGAGTAAAAACAAATATTCTGTAGATAATAAAGCTGTGCATTTAGAAATAAGTGCTTTTTAAGTTTATCATTTATTACATGGAAACATTTTTAATAAGTAGGACCAAATTTTATTTGATTTACAGATGTAGAGTTACTAAATTTGGTCAGTTAGTTTTAAAATTACTAAATCTTATTTTAAAGATTATCATTTTTTACATTAAAACACTATTTTACAAACCATGAATAAAAATGTTATAAAGGTGTGGGCAGTACTGCATAATCAGAAATTCTGGACCTCGGTTTATAGTGCTAAATCGTGAATTCTGGCAGGAATATCCAGTACCGGATTAAATCCAGATCCCTACTTGCCACAAGTCGCCATAAATGTTTGTTTAGTAGCAACCTTCGGTGTAAAAATCCGGACCAATTATCTAAATCCGTCCAGTGATAACCTCACCGATTTTGGTGTTTTATGCAGTACTGTCTTAATCATGCTAATATTTTTTTAAGGAACCCACAATAAAACCATTATAGCAAAATGTTATTTTGTAAAAAAATAAAAATAAGTTATTTTAGAATAAACTTACCAAATCAAGTAAACCTGATAACATTTTTTTATGATAAAAGCGGTAGTATTCTTAAAACTAACTGACCATATTAAGTAACTCACACATATGTATATAGACCAACCCAAACTTGAGAAATGCCCCAAAACCAGCTAGGTCATAACCGTCCGTAAACCATTCGGTGTTCGTTATTCGCATGGAATAATTGGTGAAACAAATGTTATATTTCAACGATTGTAGGTGCGTGTCTGGTAAATCTCATTGCGCAACGTATTTGTGCTTTGTTCCCTACAATTATACGCTTAACTGAAAGGCATTTAAAAAAAATTAAATTAGTTAAATAATTCAACAAGGCACTACATCACGGTGGACTGATTAATTATTCTGCAGAACTAAATATTGCAAATAACAATAAATCATCAGATTTTTAAACTTGGTAATTGTCCTTTTAAGAGATAATAATTAACTTTTTTATTATTATCTTGAGCCCGTTCGCACGAGTCAATAAAAAGATAATGCGCAAACTCTTTGTGTGAGGTGCGAAAATTGAACCGGAGCCAAACAATTTTTACATACACTATTTGCCGAAGATTGCCTTAAAATAAAATTTAAAACAAAATTCTTTAATTAATTGTTAAAAATATAAGTGACTGTTGATATCATAAGCTACGTATCCCCGATGCTTATCTCCCACCATTCCTTGTGTGGAATATGGGATGAAGTTTATAGCAGGGAATGTTTAGGATGGGATAAACAAGGTTTATTATCTGGGTGGGTGTTACCAGTCGCGCCAGACGCTTCAAAAATCAGGGTATGCGAGGGTTGGGAGAAAATCTGTTTTTTAGTAAGTGTGAAAAAAATTACATTAAATTGCTTTGAAAAGTGATTTTTTATATTTTAACTTAGTGCTGAAAAGCCCGGCCGACAGCCCGACCGGATGCCAAATAGTGTGGTTTATAATAGAAATATAAAACCAAGCATAGGCTTTGGAAAATGCAGACAAACGTACATAAATGGGTGCTTTTGTCAAATATTCGTGGCGTCCATTGTGCAAACATACAAGATGCATGGAAAATCAGTTTCCCAATTGTATAAATATTTGGAGAACTTTTGATTATAAATGGTTGTTAAAACAAATATAGTGATGTTAACATCTCCAATGTACATTTAACCGAGAGCAAGTTTATTGCACGGCAAAGCGAACTAGAGAAAACACTTTTAAAGTGTATGGGACTACAGATGGATATTGTTTTTGTAACGCTATGATGTAAGTGTTGTTGTATGTTGTAACGCTATGATGTAAGTGTTGTTGTATGTTGTAACGCTATGATTTAAAAACGCGTGCTACGCCAAACTAGTTAGAGAATTGGTGGAAGATAAAAAGAAAGTAAAGTGAGGGTAATATGGAAGAGAGGAGATTAATTTCTTGCTTGCCTCTGTATGCGTATTCTGCCGCTTGCAAATTTAATATCGGGATTACACTTCGTAATTGCGGATGGTGGCATATCATAATGAACATGCCGACTTAGCATGTTCTCCAGGCATCTCAGGGTTTTTAATCAACAAAATTTGCTAAATTCAAGGTGTGCTGCATGCCCTGATAAAATATCAGGGCATGCTGGCCTACTCTGCATACCCGCGTCCGACACCACTGTGTGTTACAGAACTAACATACATCTGAATACCACTTGATCATGGTTTGGTTAGTGGAGATATTTTAATGTGTTGCATACATTGGAAACATTATTTTAATTCTTGTGTGACCCAATTCCTGGGTTTTAATCTTGCACAGTTTGACTGCACACCTCCATTAATTGATGTGAATAAAATCACACCTTAGGGATTGTAACTCCACTATAAATCACAACCACACTCATGTGTGAATGTGTGAAATTAAGGTTAACTCACCTTTAGGGGAATTCCCATAATATCCAAAAATGTTAAATAAAATGCCTTATGTATCTTAAAATGTAAATCACTGTATTTTATATTACAAGTTTAAAAATGTAAATATATGGAATGTAAAACAATGTAATTTTAGATTATAAATAAGGAATTAAAAATGGAAATCCCCAGAAACGCAACCCCACTTAATTCGATGATGAGTATTCTGTATTCGCCCATTATGTGTATTTTAGAATTGGGTAATCGGTGAAATTTTAATAATGTTACTGGACATGGAAATACCCAAAATCAAACTCGATATAACTCGCCAATGTAATGAAATAATTTTAGAGGGACATGTGTAATAATTTCTAACTGGAGAAATAAAAGTCTTAATTGTTGCGCATACAGCAAGAACGGACAAATAATATAAAAAAATGCATCATGTTTTTTAATACAAATAGTATTAACCTTGCCTTTGGCATTAAGTGTGTAACACATTTTTATCAAAATTTATTCTTAAGTTTAATTTGGTAATCTAGAAACCCATCAGATTCTTTCAGAAACAAATCTATAGATCGAATGTTGATTATATATATACAGTTTGTTTAGTTACCATTAGACCAAGCAAATATCCCTACTATGTTAAAATAAAAGTGTTTTTTTTGCATTTTGTGGTTAAAATGTAGTTGATTTTTATTTTTCTGTATGTTTTAAAAATAAAATATGACTATCGGTTTGTTTATTCTTAGTTCATTTACAGAAATATATGCAACAATGTGCTGTATTAAACAACAATATTCCAGATCACATGTACACTGTGGGAAGGTTGGAATGATTGGTTGTCAAGTTACATTAGCATCAGGGGAAGCATACAACCCAGCAACAAATACATGGGCAAGCATTGCTCCAATGAAAACTAAACGATTTGGTCATGCTCTTGTTTCCTACAATGGTTTGTGTAGTCCTTCTTTCTTTTTATAAAATATATTGCCATACAGGGTAATGCTCAAATTTAAAATTTTATTCAATTATAATTTGATCATCTTTTCAATCAAATGATAAATTTACTAATCTTGTTTTTTCAATAAATAATAGAAATAAAAACTGGGAAAAAGTCAGTTGTTACATGTATCTTAGTTTAATCAAAAATCTTCCCTTTCATAGGTCCATTGTAACCTGAATATTACGAATATTAAAATAAATTGACAAATATTTGAGAATATGGTTAATCACATAAATGGGTACAACATTGATTTCAGTGTCTACAAAGTTTTTGCAAATAAATATGTTATATAAAACTTTCATATAAAGTATACAAATAAGAAGTGTCATTATGCATATGTATTATTTATTTTTGCCACCAAAATATTTGAAACACTTAGGCTATATATATTGCAACCTTTATAGACAATATTTTGTACAATTGTATTATTTTCTAATGCAGTCAAGTCACTTAAAAACACATAGAAGTCCAAGTTACTTGTAACATTATAACAAATCATTCTGAGATTACTTTGTTTAAATATTTACCACTCACATTGGTTTTATTTCTTTTTTATCTTCTTTTCATTTTAGCACTTGTGACTGGCACATTTTTCGCCAAATTGGCAAGTTTAATTTTACCAATCCAGTTTAAGTTATTTGTTGTAAAAACACCAAAGCAATTTTCCGGCGGCCTTTTTAATAGTTGACAACTTAAAACTTGGAAATTAAAGAAACAAAAAACAACAAGAATTACAATCAGATAAAAAGTAGCCTACACACAATCAGCACCATACTAAAACACGATCCCTCTTACTTCACTTTTGAATTGTAATAAATTTTTTTCGCACTTCCTGTTTAATGCCTCATTGGGTACCGTCCTATCACTATTTTGTTATAGGATTTATAAAATTGCACAATTTGTTAAATTTTGTTTCCGTGGGTTCGTCAAGTCAAACCGTGGGTTTGTCAAAGAACGCATAGGAGTACAAACAAAAATTAAACATGGAATTATTTAAGGAATGTAGGATACTAAACTACTTATTATTTATAAAAAAATAACTTTTTTTTCTCTTAGTTTTTATTCATTGTATGGCCAACATTATGTGCAAATTAATCTTAAGACAATAAACTGTTTGCAATAAAGGGTTTAGTTGGAACCAATTTAAATGCTTGTTGCTAGTTTGTATTTATTCATGTTGTGTATCTAATTTTTGTGTAAATATTTTACAAACAGTGATGGTTAACACATTATTGGCGCTCTGGTTTATTTCATGTTTTGAAGTGGATTCTATACATGTCTCCGCATATTACTGGTAACCTGTCCATTGTTGCATTGAAATGTAACAAAAAATACAATTCTATTTAATGACGACAATTGTAGATAATTGACACATTGTCATGGTGCTGGATAAAGCGACCAACATTTTTGCACCCAGTTGGTATCAAGCCTCGGGCTCTCACATTAGCATCCCTGGTCTTGAGTTTGATATTCTATTATGTGGAACAGAATTAATCACAGAAGTGTGACAATATGACAATAAATATAACAAAATTATTCTTATACAGGTCGTATATATGTATTTGGGGGATATGATGGCATCAATGATTTAAATTCGATGGAATGTTTTGATCCAATGACTGGGAAGTGGGAAGGATTAGCTTCTATGAAAGAAAAGAGATATGGATTGTCTGGAGTTGTTTGCAATGATGACATTTATGCAATTGGTTTGACAATATTCAGATTTTTATTATTAATAATAAAATTTGATTGTTATTATTATAAAAATATTATTTGTAAAAACTAAGTTTTAAAGTATAATGTTCTAAGGTGGTAATCTAATAGCTTAGTCCATTAAAATTAATTTAACTTTATGCAAATATAACAATTATGCTAAAATATTTATATTATAATAGTATTTATGTGTTTCCTTAGAATCCAAACAATTTCTAATTTTTTTCCTAATATATTTTGATCTGTTATTTCCGAACCGAAAATAATTATTCAGTTAACATTTTTAAATGAAGTTGTAGATGTATAAAATCTTCTATGAAAACCCAAATGGTCTCAAAATAACCCAAAATGATGAGGGAAATCCTCCAATATATAAACAAGTTCATGAATGAGTTAACACTTAAAACCAATATAAAATGGTAGAAAATTTCAGTATAAACTAAAAGTATGTGGGTCACCCATTCTCATCTTGAATAGAATTCTGGGAAATTCCAAATCCTAACCCAACTAAACCAATAATCAGTCTGCTTTAATTCCCCATAATAAGAATAAAAACAACTGAGTTAACTTTATAAAGATGTTGGCTAATATTTATTAGATGTGTAGTGGCAAATTCAGGGTAATTTACACCAGGCAAATTTCTGACATACCTGAGAACATAAGCTTTGTTTTTGTTGTATTCTTGTATACTTGGTAGTGAATCTAAGTGAATATGTTCCTTCAATTTGGTAGAACCAAATTATCCGCTGGGTTCAGGCAATTTTCGTTTAGTGCCTTGCGAAGGAACACAACCGACTAGCAAGTGACCCTTCAAAGTGAATATAAGCTTGTTTTTAAATATAAAAGGACTGTAATGATTTTAAAGACTTTAAACATTAAGGAAAATGGAAAAAGTAGAAAATGAAAATTTAATATTGAATTGAAATATCCCAGTTTAGGACAAAAACATCTCCCTATAATAGTAATATGTGGAAAGGAATTCTTTATAATACACTATTTCAATGTGTATTAAGCAGCTGGGAACTCAAACTCAACATTATTCAATAGAGAATGTCAATACGAACAAAAGTGCTGACAGCCCATTCCGATCTTTAACTGTTTTCCCGAACATCCCCATTACACTGGGCCACAATCATACTCTTTAACATCCCATATTAACAGCAGAAAATATCAAATGAAGATCAAATTTTACAAGTGTTAGCTACTTCTATTGAATATGTACTGGAATATTAAGTCATACTACAATAAAAATCAAATCTATATCAATATGTAATTGGTCTTTTTTCAACCCAATGTTAAAACGAAAAAAAATTACAATGAAGTGGAAAATTAAAATAATATGTTAACATTTTTATTTGTTTTATTTATTTTCTATACCAACATAAATACTTCCTTAATTGACCATGAATATTAAGTATGGATTAGTGACTTGGGAAACCATTAGATTTTGGTTTGCAGAAACAAATTATTAAACTTATTTAACCAGGAAACCCATGAATATCTACATGCAGCATAGCATACAGTCAAAACACTAAACACCACTACACTGTGGTAGACACTGCCTACCTTTGCTCAATTTTAAGTCTGATGTTTTGGTTAAAATAACATAAGTTTTACTTTGAGGCCAACATTAATAGTAACATTATATAAATTTGTTACATCTGCTTACTTGCTAATATGCAATATCTCGTTTTAACATTTTCAGGTGGGAATGGACTTAATAAAGTGGAATGCTACAATGTCCGTACCAATACCTGGTCAGATGCTGGCAATTTGAACCACATAAGATGGAACGCATGTGCATGCATTATGAATGGGAACATTTATGTTATTGGAGGGTAACTAATTATTACTAACACTATTGGCATTTATATTAAACAAGAATTACTTTCTAGTCAAGGTAAAAATGAGTCGACCACAGTTGAGGTTTATGACCCAGTTATCAATGAATGGAAGATTGAGACCAAAATGGATATTCAAAGAAGCTTCTCATCAGTTGTTGCTTTATAAGCAGGAAAACAAACTGGCATTTCCTAAAAGCTCAACAAAACTAACTAAAAACTCAGCATTTCTAGTCATTTAGATTTATTCCTTATTAATCTGGTCAAGAATATACAGGATTGATTTCATTTAAACTAAATTAATATTAATATGTTATAAATGCCATTCAAAAATGATTTTTGAAAACAAATATCTCGATGTAACCTAAGTAAATGTGGCTTCATGTATTTTCTCTATATTTTTAATTCTTCTCCTTTTAATTGAAACATTAAACTTGGTCATTTGCTTAAATTACAAATAATTTTTACAGCTGATAATGTTTCTTAAAAGGGAGATTATTGAGCGATTATTTTCTGTAAAGTCTGTGTATACTTTACATGGTGTATTGAATAAGGTTCCTCTTTGTTAGTTCTGGTAGATTAATTTTTTCAAATATAATATTGTTAAATAATCTTGTTTTAACATGTGAACAACCGCACAACCACACTTTAATGCTTTTTTTTTATAAAAAAGGACTCATTGCTTTTGTTGTTTTACTTTTTATTTCGTTTAACCATATCACATTTTTAGTTTAAAAGAATATTATGTTTAAACTTAACACCAATTTCACCACATATTCTGGATGAACTTCATCAAATGAATAATCTCTGTTGTGTTTTTTTTATAATATTTTATTATGTTGTGGATTGTGGTGCTTTATAATTATTGTATATTCATTGATTTTGTATTTAGAACTAGCTACATCAATTTTAAACTTTGTGTAAATGCTTGTGGGATAATGGCTGCAAATGAATTTCATGAGAAAGAATACAGAAGTGATCATGAAGTATATGTACTGAATAAAGTAAACCGGTACGTATTTCAACAAACTAACAAATAGCGATCACATACAATATTTATATGATAAAAGTAAGCTAACGCGTTTGCTCCTCATGTTTGTGTGCAAATCTTTAAAACCATGCATATAAATCCACAATCGCTCCACAAGGTAAGAAATTACCCTTTCTAAATCATCGCATTACACATATTAGGATGGTGATTTTCAAGAGCGGTTAATCTCATTTAAGTGTTAACAGGCTTATCGGACCGAACTTATAATCAGATTAGACCAAAATCAACTGAAAAATCTGATGGATATTTTTATGAATGTTTTGTATAATGTGAGATCGAATTATTTACAACCTAGAGCATCCGACCCAGTTTTATACTCACTATGTATATAAATGAATTTTAAGGTTCTTGTGCAATGCAATTAGCGGACATCACCTGAACACATTAAAATGATGGGTTGTACTTAAACTGAAAGAGCGTCTAAAGCCTAAACATCACACTGCGACTTTTCCGATAAACCAAAGCGAGTTATCAGACTATTGTTCGTGTGAAACTCACCCGCGTTTTCCCATTCACGGGGTCAAATCATGTATGTTCCTATAAACCTTGTATATAGTGACTTGCCCTGAGCTGGCTGCTGCGGTAGTATCATCAATCAGCTGCACCGATGGCGAAAATGCTGGCTCGGTTTGCACAATGACATGTGATCCTGGCTTCGTACAAATGGCCAACGCTGTTTATACCTGCAATACATCTGGAAACTGGAGCCCAACAATTGATTTTTCTTGTCGAGGTAAACGTGATATCCTGTTGACTGTCGCTATAATAAAAGTTAATGGAAAATCTGGAAGATAAAAAAAAACAACCAAACTGAATGACGCAGTAAAGGGTTTTCTTCTATCCTAAACTTTTAGTATTCCTAACTATCTTGCCGATAGTTTGCCTCGACCTTTATTTGTACACAACGCCCAAGGGGAGTTCCCGCTCTGGGGAAAAATGTAAAAAGCGACACGGTTTCAACATTTCTGGCGTTATCTCTAATATCGTGAGTTGGAAAAGAACAACCACAACACCTAACATCACTTTAATGAAAAAAATTACACGCACTTAATTTAATAGATTTAAATATAGCTTAATAAAGTTAGCAATCACATTACAGATCTCCAATGCGAAGAGTTAATACTTGATGCTTACATTATCAGTAACTGTACAAATGAGAGATATCGTAATTCTGAGTGCATGTTTACCTGTCAAGCTGGGTATTACTATTCTGGAGTTGACAGTAAAACATGCCTGGACAGTGGTGAATGGTCGGAGGGTAACACATTGTGTGTAGGTAAGCCATCTTATTTATAATAATGTAATAGATAAGATCCAATTATTCCACTGAGTTCAGACAATATCCGTTAAGTACCTTGTCCCAGGAAACAACTGACAAGCTAGTTCCAATAAATCGTCATAGCACGGTGTCACAGTCCACCATTTTTTTACCGTTTGAATAGTCTTTTGTGCCCACCGTTGGGTCAGATGAGCTAACCCAGGCATTTGTCACATTTTTCAATGTTTTCGTGTTTTCTTGGTTGTCAAGAACTGTCAAGAATCCTTGTTACTTTCATTATTTTTCCATAACAAATCCACAGTGAACACCTGCGGTCAACTAAACACTTCACAAAATGTTGTAAAAAATTGTACCAATGGAGAAAGTGTTGGTTCAGTTTGCCAGTTATCCTGCAGCAGTGGGCACACTTATTCTGGAGAGAGTGAAATAACGTGTATCAATAATGGAAGTTGGAGTGGTAACACTGGAATATGCCAAGGTAGGTATTTATGTTAAACCCAGTAGCCAACACTTCATGATGCGGGTTATGAATGCCTGCAGGAATTTCATGTAGGACCAAAGAAAATTATAAACAACACCATAAAAAGTCATATCAATTCCTTGTAGAATTTTCCACGATATTTGATCAAATTTATTTACAACAGTACTGACAGTAGAATGCCCAGCTTTACCATTGGAAAACAACAAGCAGACAACAACTTGCACTGATGGTATGGCTGATGGTTCGATTTGCACACTAAGTTGTAAACCTGGTTATATGAGACATGGCGTACAACAAATGACATGTCGAGACGGCGCGTGGAGTACAAACCCGATATGTATACGTGAGTAACACCAAAGACAAACCCTGTTTGTTAAGACTTTTACAACAAATACCAGTCTCCATATTTTAATAACTCGATTTATAGGACCTTACATAAATAATTAGTTTCAAAAGATGCTACACTCTTTACCAATATTTAGGAAGCCTTGCAGTCCCTGGT
Source organism: Ciona savignyi (assembly GCA_000149265.1). NCBI lineage: Eukaryota > Metazoa > Chordata > Ascidiacea > Phlebobranchia > Cionidae > Ciona > Ciona savignyi. The sequence goes on from CH003024.1 coordinate 2,063,400, forward strand.
AACTCGAATTTTGGCATTAATAGTAAGTATCTTTCATTGTCCCATTATATTTTTAATCACAGTTATGCATCAGAATTACTATTGGATAACCATAATCTCCGCCAATATAACCAATTGAAACTGTTCATCTTTTTGCAAAACAAAGTACAAATAATACGATATATTATAATAGAAATATCATCCGGTTCTGGGGGTTGCAATTTCTACACCGATCTTACTTCTGGGTATTGGTTTGCAACTTCACGTAAAGTTACAATGCAACAGATGTTTCGTTATCCATGGGAAATGATTGGTAGTTGCAACCAACATGCATCGTTTGATATTTACATGAACCAAGTAAATGTACGTCGATGTTTCATGTTTGTAGATTTTTTATTTTCCGCATTAGTACTGTGTTACAGACGTTTTAATTGCCTTGCTGTTAACATGATACCATTTGAACAAATCTATTAGATACCACATATTATAGCAATATGTAATGTTTAAAGAAAACAAAATCAAAACCACATGGTTCATAACTAAAACTTTATAAATAATGAGTAAAAATAAAAACCAGGAATTCAACTTAGTAGCCCCCGAAATGTAATTGTTGTTTTAAAGGGTAAGGTATTCGTAGAAGTAATATTTCTTGTAAGTATCATGTCTGAAGTGTTATCTATCCACAAAATTCAGGGAAGAAACCTTTTGCCTCTACAATACGCGAAACTTATTTAAACACAAATTACTTTCAGGCAGCTGTTGTTCAGTTGCAATATAGCCAGCCTTTATTGTCACACCTTGAAATAAGAGACGAACATGGAAATGTGTTTCTTCAGGGATATCGATTTAATCTGTTTTAGTAAGTTCACTCAACTTTGTTTCTTATATAAATGAATTAAGTTAAAAGGTGATCAACAAAGGCTTTCGTAAGCTTAATTATGAACTTTGCCTAACCTGTGTTGTTTCGCCCCTCTCTTTTCTAACCCCTGATAGTAAACATGATTACTGTACACTATTTTTGCATGCTAAAAACATAATTTCTGAATCATATACAGAACAATATCTGGTGTTTTCTTTTTTTCAGTGGCCAAGGGAACACAGACATCTTCAATAATAACTACCAAGTTAATTTTTTCTTTCGTTATGGTTCACCGTATGTTTATTACAAAGTAACATACTCTGGAAATTGGGAGATTCGGCGTGGTTTTTTTAACATTCCCCAACTAGCAAGTGCAAGAAGGCTTTCTCTTGGGATTAACCGCAGTTTAACTTACTCCAACATCGGATCCGGAGTGTGTTCGATATGTGTGTATTATGCATGAGATATTTTTTTATCATTTTATTTAAAACGCTTTTTAAGTGGGTCCTCTTTTAAACTTGTGAGGAACTCATTACCAAGTTTGTTTTTTAATGGCATGATGTATATGAATCGGTTGCAATAACCATTCGCTCCCACGATCATTCTTTACAAAGATAATAAAGTAAATGCTGGAATAGAGATATTGCCTTTTTTATTTGTGTTGTAAACCAGGGTGGTTTAATTCCCATCTCTGATACAACAATTCGCCATTGTTTAAAGGATATTCCTGTTTTTCTATGTAGGATAGAATAGGATATTTCTGTTTATCCCTGTATATGGGAAAACCAAGGGGGTTATTACACGGGCAATCGTCAGATCACCTCGCGCCCACCAACGGGTTACGGGAGCTATTGTATATGATAGTTACGTTCCTTCAATTTGGCAGAACCCACTAATCCGCTGGGATCAGGCAATATCCGTTAAATGCCTTGCCGAAGGACACAATCGACTAGCAAGTGACAGTTTCGAAACTGCAACCCTTCGGCTGAAAGGCGACGCACTAAACCACCAGACTAATTGGTAGAACAGAGTTTAGTTTCTTTATTTGTGCATATAAACATTATCGTTGTAATTCAACAGGAATAATGCCTGAAGTATTTAAAAACGCACAGTTACGTAGCGTGTGTGGATAATGGGAGTGAAGTGGTTGTGATACCAAGTTCACAGAATCTGGTTACCAGACTTATTACGGAGTTGAACACGATAATGTATTTCTGGAGTTTTAATCATTCAACCACTATTGTATTGGGGGAATGTTAGCCTATACACGAAGTGTACTGATATGCCGTTACACACTACTGTTTTTGGCAGCAAAATATAGGTAGGATACTCGTGTTTGTCCTTGGTGTGGGGCATTGAATAGTCAGATCACCTCTTGATTCTACATAATAAGATAAATCATGCTCGTATAAATAATTGATTTATTTGGCGGCCGCGTCCGCTATGTTTATTAAATTATATTATTTTTTAATGACGTGTTTTAACGACTGTTAGTTTTGCCGTCATTTCCTGTTCCTATGTCGTGATTTTATTCGTTTTTAAATACTGGGGCAAAAAAATGTATTTACTAAACTAAACTAGTCCTAACATAAATATCCTATTTTATGTCAATAAAGCAAGGGAATTTCCCGACCAGAGTCTTCTTTACTTTTAACCCCGGACTGAAACATTTCTTAGACTTTGTTTGGCGGAAAATGTTGAAGATAATTTTCTTAAACGTACTTTCTTATAACAATACTACTTAATTTTCGTTAACTTTATTTTAATTTACAATGATTTTGTCATAATGTACTTTTATCGACAAAATTGATTTCGCAATTTTTATATAAATTGTCTCTCAAATCTGATTTTAAAATGCTAATTTCATCATCTTTATTTACTTTTTTGCAATATTTCTTATTTGCAAAGGCTTTGCGGCATAAAAAGCTAATGTTGCATAAAAAAAGTTTCACAATAAAAATGTGACTTTTTGTTCAGGCGGATATTTATCGCAGGGCAACGTTAAAGGGAGGGAAAGCAGGAAGGGAGAGGAAAACTGCTTACAAAAATTATGGAAATTAATTTTAACTTTTCCCTAAACAGTAATCTCAACCCCAGAACTAACCCCAAAACAAACCCAATGTTTAACACTAACTCTAATGCCCTAATATTCACTTTAGAATGCAGGTTTCCTCTTTCCCACTTTCCCTTCCATTTAGTTTCCCCCCAGGGCACATAAAAAGGTTTAGCGGTGTTATTAAAAATGTTCCGGGGTAGAAGTTTATAGAAAAATAATTTTCACTTTAAAACTCAACCTTGAGCACAATTACTCCAGAGTAGATAATAGAATATGATAGGATATTCATGTATATCCCCGTGAATGGTAAAACCAGGGGGTTAACACCCGGGCAATCGTCAGATCACCTTGCACTCGCCATGGGTTACCGGAGGTTATGTGTTGTGTATGATACACAAATCCCTTCAATTTAGTAGAACCCTTTTATCCGCTGGGTTCAGGCAATGTCCGTTAAGTTCCTTGCCCAAGCACACAACCTACTGGCTAGTGACCAGTTTTGAACCTGCAATCTTTCGGTTAAAAGGCGTTGGACTAAACTACCCAACGGATATTTTATTTTTTAATGACTTTAAGTAGACATTATTTATCAACACAATGTACATTTAGATATATTTAGACAGTTGGTGCAATACTAAAAGGGAAAAAATGGAAAACTACTCACTAAAGTTAGTAAGCTATTTCTCTACTTTCCTTTTCTGTTTTTTTAGTTTTCCCCTTTGGTTGTGTCCTTGGGTAAGATGCTTAGTTGATGATGGGTGGTATTAGTTCATTAGTGGGTAACACTTAAACAAATGGAACACCTTATACACTAGCTCAAATTTTCTAGTTAGCAAGCTGTAACAATGATTTGGAATTATTTCATGAATATTTAATTGTCTTTTAAAAGGACACATTGGTTTTGTTAAAGTTATATGGTTAGTTTGATTGCGAATTTTGTTCTTTTGTAAAGGTATACTTATTATTATAAAGTTGTATTACATATTTTAATGTGATTCCTTTTTAAGATTTTATATTCATCAATTCTGCATTTAGCCACATATATATTTTAAACATTGTGTAAATGCTTGTGGGATAATGGCTGCAAAGGAATTTCATGAGAAAGAATACAGAAGTGATCACGAAGTATATGTACTGGATAAAATAAACCGGTACGTATTTCAACAAACTAACAAATTTCAATCACATTTAAATTTACCACGTTTAGGTTTCGTGAAGAGAAGAAGCTTTGTGATGTCACATTTAAGGTGGAAAATAAAGAGATTTATGCTCACAGAAATATTCTGGCAGGATTTTGCAAATATTATGAGAACATGTTCCTTTCAGAGGTAACCTGAATTTTACTTAAAAAGTAATCTAATCATGTAAAATTAACAATTTAGTCAATTCAATCATTAAATAACATTTAAAAATGGATTAAAAATGTTTAATCCATTTTTAAATATTGTGTTAAAAATGTTTAATCTGTTTTAAAACTTCCTATATCATTTTATTGGTTCAATACACCTTTTTTAATATTTTATTTGTAGTTCAAGGAAAGTTATCAAGACGATATTGAAGTAAAAGGAGTCCAAGCACCAATACTTAGCTTACTTTTCACATTCATTTACACGGCAGTGATCACAATAAACAGTGAGACTGTTTATCAAATTTATAAAACCGCCAATTATGTTGTCAATTCAAATGTAAGTTTATATATAAATGTTTATATATATATGTTTAGTGTTCTTTCATGCTTTATACTCTGCAGATGTGGATGAGTATTGTGTGAACTTTCTTAGAGACACACTTAATGTTGGTAACTGCATTGGTGTTCGTGCTTTTGCTCAAAAATACCAAATCTCAGAGTTAGTAAAAACGTGTGAACAATTCATCGTTGGCAACTATGAGAAAGTTTTAAGTGGATTGGAATTTAAGGAACTGACTTTTGATGAAAGCGAATCTATTCTTGCTATGAAAACTAAACAGGTGTATATGTATAACTTAATCATTTTAAGGCAGATGTTATTTTTTCACCATGCCACTTTTAATTTGTTCAGCTATAAATATGTTTTAAAATATATGTCTACCTTTATAGATTATTTTTGAAAATGCGAATTTTATGTGTGTTCATAAAAATCTTAAATTATTATTCAGAAATGTTGTGCAGGAGACGATGATTCAGAAGCATCTTGAATTGGATTAAACAAGATTTTGAAAATCGTGA
>CH003024.1:2076191-2086744 GCA_000149265.1 Ciona savignyi
GATGCGAGTTAACTCGCAAAATTTGCCAATGTAAAGAGGCTTACTTACGAGTAAAGCTTCACGTACAAGGGTAAGATAAACTCATACAAATTATTTGGCTCAGAATGCAAAAATGGATTGCTTGTAAATTAAAAAAAAGAATGATTTAAACTTTAAAACTAGCTCATTTTATTTGTAGTTCAAGGAAAGTTATCAAGACGATATTGAAGTAAAAGGAGTCCAAGCACCAATACTCAGCTTACTTTTCACATTCATTTACACGGCAGTGATCACAATAAACAGTGAGACTGTTTATCAAATTTATGAAACCGCCAATATGTTGCAATTCAAATGTAAGTTTATATATAAAAGCTCCATGTTCAGTGTTCTTACATGCTTTATACTCTGCAGATGTGGATGAGTATTGTGTGAACTTTCTTAGAGACACACTTAATGTTGGTAACTGCATTGGTGTTCGTGCTTTTGCACAAAAATACCAAATCTCAGAGTTAGTAAAAACGTGTGAACAATTCATCGTTGGCAACTATGAGAAAGTTTTAAGTGGATTGGAATTTAAGGAACTGACTTTTAATGAAAGCGAATCTATTCTTGCTATGAAAACTAAACAGGTGTATATGTATAATCATTTTAAGGCAGATGTTATTTTTCAGCTTGCGTTACAATTTTATTTTGGTATAAACATGTTTTAAATGTTGTTGTTAACCTTTGTAGATGATTGTTGAAAATGCCAATTTTATGTGTGTTCATAGAAATCTTAAATTATCATTCAGAAATGTTGTGAGGAGACGATGTTCAGAAGCATCTTGAATTGGATTAAACATGATTTTGAAAATCGTCAACAGTTCTTTGAACGTTTGTTTCAACTGGTTGATGTAACAAAACTGTCAACTAAATTTCTACGAGAAGTATCTCAAAAATCAGAAGTGAGATTTTAAAACATTTCATTGTATTGTCTAAGATGTGTATTATAACTAAAACAATTATTACTAATGAAATGTTGTCATTCTAATTTAAAGTTTGTTGTAGTTTATATGATCTTGTGTAATTCCATAATGATGCCAATATGTCGATAATGTGCATAAAATTTTTAATATGTGAAAAATTTAGAAGAGTGTCGTATGTCCAATTTTAGCTAGAACAATAAACCATGTATTTATGATATTCAACTATATTAAGATAATTTAACTTGCTTAATGTTTATAACCCACAAAAATACAGTTGGGGCTACTTCGAAAGTCAGGAATTGATTAAAAGTGACACGATAGCTAGTGCTTTGGCACGTCAGACATTTCAATTAAAAATATCCCACATATTAGTCTAGTGGTTTAGTGCGTCGCCTTTTATATGAAGAGTTACATGTTCGAAACTGGTCGCTGGCTAGTTAGTTGTGTCCTTGGGCGGGCACTTAATTGCATTGCCCGAACCCAGCGGATTAATGGGTTCTACCAAATTGAGGAATGTTCTCCAGTAACCCGACAGTAGGTGCAAGATTGCCCATGTATTAACTGACGATTGCCTATGCGTTAACCCTCTTGGTTTTTCCACTCACGGGGGTAAACATATTAATATCCTATTCCTTAAATGCAATATTTTGATACAACTAAGTGTAAAAATAAATCATTGTCATGTCTTAATAAAAACACTATGTTTTCTGATAGACATGGTTGAAAACATCCAAAGTTTTTGTAAATGAAGTTTTTCCTGAACTATTCAATCGAATTCCTCAGTCTGTCCAAGATAATGCTGAAGTAGATAATGGTTTGTAGAATTGGTTTATATTTAAAATCATTGTATAATTTTTGGGTTATTTTATCAGTGTTGAATTGTCCAAGTGATTAAAACCCAATCGTATATATTTATTTTGATGAATAATTAATTACGTACCTTTTTTAAAGTCAAATTCGAAACCTTAAGTTTATAAGAATCTCAAAACATTGCAGTAGGGTGCTACTTTCCATTTGGGATTTTATTTTATTTTTGCATAACAACATGATTAATGGAGTTAAATCTTTTGATGATGTTAACTAATAAGGTTTGTATGGCGGGTTGAGACAGACAGGAATTGTGCAATCAGATTGAAAAGTCTAGGAATGTTAGTTTGTAACACTCGTTCAATAGGAAGAAGGTGCTTCTTGTTTAATCTTTTTAGAATATATTATGTTCTAGATATGCACTTATCTAACAAGAATATAGTTGTTTTCCTGATCATAGATAACAAGTTTGGTATATTGTCCACCCATAGGCGCCAAGTTTTTTAAAAGTCTGGGAGTGCCGCCAAAAAATTGAACATCTTGGCTCTTTATTTATACGTTACGTAACGACGCATGCGTGGTTACCGCGTAAATAATTGTGAAGGTACGTTGTCGCAAATTTAACTGGTTACGGATGTCTTTTATTCGCACAGTTAAACTTAGATGCGCCTTTCGTTATAAAAGTTTAGCTGCAACGCTGGACCTCACATGATGCCCACCGCAGCTGGTGTCGGCATAGTTGCTTTAATCGGGCGACGCCGATTAGAATAAAAAGTAGGTTGAACAAGATAACACTTGCGCTCAAAATTATCGTTATTCAAGTTAACCTACCGTACGCCATTACGGTCATAAATTTAATAAAAAAAATTTTTTAAAATCGTTTTCGCGAATTCCTTTATTAACAATCAGTGCACAATCAACCCAAAAAATAATGACGTTCCACATCAGACAGTAACAGAACCTGTTAAAAATCCTTTTAAACGCGTACACACTACTGACACTTGTGTTGACAAAATTGTATAACAATCACCAACAGCTCAAATCGATAACCAGGAAATTTACTTGGAAAAAGCAAAAATGTTTCGGCCAACTGTGGCATAAGAGAAGCTAAAGGTTTGAAGTAAGCGAGTGCAGCGCTCAATGGTAAAGCTCACTTCTACGTGAATAAATCTCCAAAAACACAGAGAAAGAGATCTGGCACTGCTCCGTGTCGCCCTATTCAACTCGGTATTTGATATACCGTATATACTTGCCTATAGCTCGCAACTTTTTACCTAATAATTTTTAACAAAAGTATACGACGTGCGACCAATCCGCTCGACATAAGTGCAAATCGCCACCAAATCGGAACATAATTAAGTTTTCGGCTATTGCAAGTTGTTCATGAAAATCGTATGGTCTGCGCTTGGGTACATGCACTTATAATCGCTCACACGTGTCAAGTTACTAGATGCCGCGCACCCGTGCATATGATCTGATTTTAACACGAAATAGTATGCATGTTAATTTGGGAAAGATTATAATAAGACTTGTATTAATGATTGCAAAATAAAACTTCGTTTTATACTAGATTTGTTGGCAATCGAATTAAGAGTGAAAACAACAAATTGCTAATTCTAAAATATATTATGTTGATTCTTCCTGGCTGTGGTTACGGCGCTTCAGAAAAGAAAAAGTTTTTCTGTCTTTTTTGATTACTCGTGCGAACCACGGTGGCCACATTGGAATACAAGAGAAGACCGTTAGTCTGTTTATTAAGAATCATTGGCCTTTCCGCGCTGGCCGGAAGAGAAAAAGCTTTTACACGTCGTTATACTGTTATCTCTTATTTTACCTCGCTTCTATGTTAAGCCTTAAAAAAAAATAGGATGCAAAAAAGCTAGGGTAATGGCCTTTTAAATCCGTAGATTTTCAGTGCAACACCCCCAAATTAACCTTTTTAACACAAAACTAATAGTGCGACCTATACCCATAGGCGAGTATATACGATTAGTTACTCAAGCATGTTGAGAAATGTTTTCTATTCCAGAAGGAATGTGTCCACTGCAGCTAAAAAAACCACGTTGTTGAAAACAGTGGACATGTTGCAATCCTTTTTTGCTGGCTTTAAAAGTTTAAATGAATCTTGGACGGCAAGTTAAATTGATGACCCGCACAATGAAAGTAAAAAGCATCGGTGTTCTTGATCTTGCATTGCGCTATCTGACCTAATTACGCAATCACAAAAGTAGCGCGAATCACAAATACCGCTTCGCCTTATCTGCTCGCATTTGGGCTTGCTAGTTTGATTCAAAATAGCGGAAAATAACCAATATTCGCCCTGATAATAATGTAATATTCAGACAAAAAATAATACTAAAATAGGGTCGCTATTCCGCTCCGGTCCGTCCTATCACTATCTGTGCGAAGCATTCCGAAATCCACAATTATTATTATTTTTTTTTTTTTTATAAAAACGCATTTGCGCAGGGAGTGCGGCACTCCTAGTGGTTAACACAGGGAGTGCGCGGCACTCCCCGCACCCCCGTACTTGGCGCCAATGTGCCCACCACACCATAGGTAGAAGGAGTAGTAATTGTTCTTGTGTTACAATGTGTTACAGTAATTAACCATTATGATTTTCACATCCTTCAAACTGCATACTTGGTTACAAGTGGTAGCTATAGTGCAAAGTATCAACATCTTTCCACATTATTTCAGAAGTTCGATCTGAGTTCATGGTTGTGGGTGGTAATGGTGAAGCAAGCAAACTTGTCAGTATTTACGATGTTACTCGGAAACAATGGAGAAAAATAAAGGTAATTTATTAAAATTGTTAAATATATTTTAATGTGATGATGATTAAACATTTTAGGTTAAATACCACATTTCGTGTCAAGTTGATATGTAAATGGATTTTAGTTACGTACTGTATAAAACATTTAAAATGGATAACATTTGTTTTTTGTTTGTTTAAAATGGCACACAGTTTATTTGTAACAGTTTATTTTCTTCGCCATTAAACAGGTGCATAACTGCGCATCTATCCTAAAATTTTTGTATATACAAGCAGTTCCCAAATTTTTTGTTTAAACCAGTGTTTCCCACAATTTTGTATAGACCAGTGTTACTGCCCAATGTATTTTCAGCGCCCCCCAAATCGCCAACTTTGGGAACCACTAGTATAGACACTAGTATAGACTCACTTGATTTGGTCTGCCACCCATTTATTTATTCTTGCCACAAAATGAAAAATATTACATGTATTGACTATATGTATGATACAACTGTATTAGTATCGCACCCATCAGTATCTGCTGACAGAAACATATTTCCTACGATCTGATTCATATGTGAATGTGGGTTTTATATAAGTGTGGGTTGATAAGGTCGACACATATTATGGTTATAATCAACACCCTTTTTACTCCAGCGCCTGGGTTCTATCATGAATACGGGATGTAGTGGCCAAGTCGTCCAATATCCTGAAGAAAGCTGACTTTCTAGAGTCATAATAACATATGCAATACTTTTGTCTGAGAAGTCATGAAATTTGTTTCATTCTATATGCAACAGCGATCTATGTAAAATTTTGTACCCACAAAAAACCTAACCAAATCTCAGGGTGTAAAATTAAAATTATAAATTGAAGAAAAGTTTTTGTTAAATTTCATACAATCAGTTTTCCAATGTGGGGTGTTTTAAGATCAGCGTGTTTCAGAACACCATGTGTCTATTGTTGGATATTGAATATACTGAAGTGTTAACTGTATTGAAGACATTAATTTAGTTCTAATAATTCAACAGGTTTAATTGAAATAACATTACCAGTTTCACAGCACACCTGCATTATTATATGTGAATATGTAAATACAGCTTAGCTTAAGTACAATCTAATATTTAAGCAACTGTGGTTTTACAGTAAAATGGTGCAAAACATGTGTTTGATTTTTCGTTGTAAATTTCTCTAGGAACTTAAAGTCAATAAAAGTCATATAAATATAAATACCCCGAACAGTAAATTACCTCTTATATAATTATCATGTTGTTACGTCATTTACTTTCATTTCCACAGTCAACATTGGATGGCAGAGATAGTTCCACCATTGTGAAGATAAACAATCATGTCTATACAGCTGGTGGTTGGGCTGGTGGTTGGGATGGTAGGGCAATAAATACTGTTGAGTGTTTCAATATAAACCAAGTTGATGCTGGTTGGCAAAAAGTGGCCTCAATGATTGAAGAACGATACTATGCAGCATCTGCTGTATTACATGGTTTGCTTCTATTTCTTACACATATTTTATAATTAAATAAGAATAAATACTTTATAATTATATATCAGAATACTTAGATAAGAATGAAGGGAAATATTTCTTTGAAAATAAAGGTGTGCATTTAAAAATAAGTTTGCTTATTAAGATTGTCATATTTTACATGGAAACACTCTTTTACTAAGTATGACTAACAAAATGTTATAAGATTTAAAGGTGCGAGTTACTTGATTTGGTCAGTTAGTTTTAAAATTACTATGGCTTTTAACATAAAAAAATGTTATCAGAATAACTTGATTTCATAAGTTTGCTTAAAATTACTTATTTCTGTTTTTTTTGCAAAATAACATTTTGCAATAATGTTTTTATTGTGGCATCCTTCAAATTCTTTAAAAAAATATTAGTATGATCAAGATACACATGGATTAAGTGTGTTATTTAAAAAATGTTTATAACATTTTCGTACTAATGTGCTCTCTTAATCTTGGGATTAGAACACACAGTTTATTCTGCATTTTCAACAAAAAGTATGAAATTAAGAACAAATTTTAAAATGTAAAAACACGCAACATAACAATTTTGGGAAACAACCGTCCGGATTTTAGCCAAAGGTCCTAGTTATAAAAAAATTATCGTCCCATCGTAAGCCATTCGGTGTTCGTTATTTGCAAGAAATAATTGGTGAAACAAAAAACTGCTTTGATCCCCGCAATTATAGGCCTAACTTAAAGGCATTTTGAAAAAAAAATAGTTAATTAATTCAACAAGGCACTACATCATGGTGGACTGATTAATTATTCTGTAGAACTAAATATTGCAAATAACAATAAATCATTTGTAAACCTGGAAATTTTAATTTTGCTAAACGTATGAATTTTGAAGTTTAAAAAGGGAAGTAAGGGTAAAATAAATCCTCTTTTAAAATAAATCCTCCTTGAAATTTAAATGTAAATCCCAATATTTTACATTAGACTTTAAGTGTAAATTTATGTAAATATATGGAATTTAAAATAATGTTATTTAAAATTATATATAAGGAATTTAAAATGGAAATCCCTAGAAACGCAACCCAATTCAATTCAATGATTAGTATTCTGTATTCGTATAATGTTACTGGACATGGAAATACCCAAATCTGTGGAGAATCAAGAGATTCTGTGGTCGTTAGGCGTGCTTATCCCAGCAATAAATCTGACCTGAGTTCTCCAACTACTTAGACTACAAATTGACTCCGTCTCGGAAGGTTTCTTAATTGTATCTTATAAACTAATTTAGTAAAACACATACAGTTAAACTGATTGCCTGGACATGCTCGGAGCCGCTCCCCAGCAGGCGATTTATTTTGGTCCTTATTCCAAAACGCGTTTTCTATAATAATTAATACAATGCGTTTATACATAAAACGTCAGCTTGCCATATATGGCTCGGGGATTATAGCCCGTTGACACGCACAGGAAATAATTTGACAGGGGTAAAGGGGAACAGCCGTGCGCACATTAATCTCCCACAATTTTAAAATAACTTAATATAATGTGCAAAAATATTACATAAGCCGCGAATGTCACTACAAATCAAACTTGGTTATAACTCGCCAATGTAATGATATAGTTAAATAGGGACATGTGTAATAATTTCTAACCGGAAAAAATGCATCATGTTATTTTACTACAAATAGTATTACCCTCACCTGTGGCATTAAGTGTGTAACTCATTTTTATCTAAGTATATTCTTTGATTTTGATTGGTAATTGATTTGGTAATCCAGAAACCCATCAGATTCTTTCAGATACAAATCTATGGATCGAATGTTGATTATATATAAACAGTTGGTTTGGTTACCATTATACCAAGCAGAAACTATGTTTAAATAAAAGTGGTTTTGCAATTAGTGGTTAACACAGTGATTTTCAACCTTTTTGCTGCACTGGAACCCCATGGAAACATTCTACTGACTTGAGGAACCCCTGTGCAATTGTCTTATGTAAAAAAAGCATTTAAATTTAATGTTTATTCATTCAAAATTAAAAGTTGCGGAACCCCTGGACTGTATTGGCGGAACCCTAAAGTTCCGCGGAACCCTGGTTGAAAAACCACTGGGTTAACATGTAATTGACATTGTGTGTTTTAGAAATTTTAAATGTCTATCGGTTTGTTTATACTTAGTTTATTTACAGAAATATATGCATCAATGTGCTGTATTAAATAATGAAATTCCAGATCACATATACACTGTGGGAGGTTGGAATGATGGTGGTCGTGTTACATTAGCATCAGGGGAAGCATACAACCCAGCAACAAATACATGGGCATGCATTGCTCCAATGAAAACTAAGCGATATGGTCATGCTCTTGTTTCTTACAATGGTTTGTTTAGTTCTTCTTTTTTTTTATAACATGTATTGCCATACAGTTTAATGCTCACATTTAAAATGTTATTTAATTATAGTTTCAGCATCTTTTAATTAAATGATTAATTTACTAACCTTGTTTATTCAATAAATAGAAATAAAAACTGGGAAAAAAGCAGTTGTTACGAGTATCTAAGTTTATTTAAAAATCTTCCCTTTTATAGGTCCATTGTAACCCGAATATTAGGAATATTAAAATAAATTGACCAATATTTGAGAATATGGTTAATCACATAAATGGTTGCAACATTGATTTCAGTGTCTACAAAAAAGTCTTTAGTCATAGTTCCAGAGAATAAATTAGTAAATAAAACTTTTGCATGGTGTATAAAAATAAGAAGTGTTATTATGCATATCTGTTAATGTCATTATGCATCTATTAATTATTTTTGCCATGAAAATATATGAACCACTTACATATATATATTGGAACATTTATGGAGCGTTATAACTATAACAAATAATTTTAAGACTACTTTGTTTCAAGTTTAAGCTGAGCAATCCAGTTTAAACTTTACAAAAGAAAAGTTATTTGTTGTAAAAACACCAGAGCTATTTTCCGGCGGCCTTATAAGATTAAGGTTTTATTTGTAAAATACAAGTTGACTAAGCCAATAATGAATGTTTATTAACAAGAACACTTATTTGAGCATCGGTTTGCAGTAATAAACACAATGCATTCCATTTGATTTAGTTATACTTTAGGAAATCACCAGATTTATGATGATCATTTTACCAGACCACACTAAGTTAACAAGTACAGTTGTCACCCTAATTTACATGTACAAAAATTTCCCATTTTAAAGCGATACACACCAGAACTATTTTGCAGTTAACAGCGTTGCATCTTGAGGTTTAATCGTATTATACTAAGAAGCTTATATATTTTTGTATGCTAGTTTTAGTGTAATAAATAATTGGTGTAAATCCTTTTGTTGCATTTTGATGGCTCCTTTTCCTTTACTTTTGAATTGTAATATATTTTTCGCAAAACTAACTGTTTAAATCCTCAGTGGGTACCGTTCTATCACTAATTTGTTATAGAATGTACAAAATTGCTCACTTTGTTGAATTTTCTTTCCGTGGGTTCGTCAAACCTTCTTCTGATAGATGTACTTAACCATTTAGAATGCATAGGAGTACAAACAAAAAATAAACATGGAATGATTTAAGGAATGTAGAATACTAAACTACATATTATTTATAAAAAAACATATTTTTTCTCTTAGTTTTTAGTCATGGTATGTCCAACATTATGTGCAAATTAATTTTATTAACTATAAAAACATTAGTTATTGCTAGGGAGTGTAAAATGAAAGCCCAAAATTCAAAATTTCTCTAAGGGTTTAGTTAAAAACAATATGAATGTTTGTATCTAGTTTGTATTTATTCATGTTGTGTATCTAATTTTTGTGTAGATATTTTACAAACAGTGATGGTTAACACATTGTTGGCGCTCTGGTTTATTTCATGTTTTGAAGTGTATTCTATACATGACTGCGCATATTACTAGTAACCTGTCCATTGTTGCATTAAGATTTATCGCATTTGTATTTTACCAAAATACAATTCTATTAAATGACGATAATTGTAGATAATTGACACATTGTTATGGTGCTGGATAAAGCGACCAACATTTTTGCACCCAGTTGGTATCAAGCCTTGGGCTCTCACATTAGCATCCCTGGTCTTGAGTTTGATATTATATTATGTGAAACAGAATTAATTACAGAAGTGTGACAATATGACAATAAATATAACAAGATTATTCTTATACAGGTCGTATATATGCATTTGGTGGATTTAATGACAATTCCATGGAATGTTTTGATCCAATGACTGGGAAGTGGGAAGGATTAGCTTCTATGAAAGAGAAGAGGCGTGGATTGTCTGGAGTTGTTTGCAATGATGACATTTATGCAATTGGTTTGACATTAACTCAATTTTTGATTTTTTAAATTAAATTCGATTGTTATTATTATAGAAATATTATTTGTAAAAACTAAATTTAAAGTTATAATGCTGGTCTTTAAAGTTGGTAATCTAATGACTTTGTCCATTAAAATTAATTTTACTTTATATGCAAATATAACAATTATAATAAAATATTTATATTATAATATTATTTATTTGTTTTCTTA
>CH003024.1:2093480-2105868 GCA_000149265.1 Ciona savignyi
TGAGACATGGCGTACAACAAATGACATGTCGAGACGGCGCGTGGAGTACAAACCCGATATGTATACGTGAGTAACACCAAAGACAAACCCTGTTTGTTAAGACTTTTACAACAAATACCAGTCTCCATATTTTATTAACTCGATTTATAGGACCTTACATAAATAATTAGTTTCAAAAGATGCTACACTCTTTACCAATATTTAGGAAGCCTTGCAGGATCCCTGGTAACTCTAATTTTGGCATTAATAGTTAGCATCTTTCATTGTCCCATTATATTTTTAATCACAGTTATGCACCAGAATTACTATTGGATAACCATAATCTCCGCCGATATACCCAATTGAAACTGTTAATCTTTTTGCAAAACAAAGTACAAATAATACGATATATTTTATTAGAAATATCATCCGGTTCTGGGGGTTGCAATTTCTACACCGATCTTACTTCTGAGTATTGGTTTGCAACTTCACGTAAAGTTACAATGCAACAGATGTTTCGTTATCCATGGGAAATGATTGGTAGTTGCAACCAACATGCATCATTTGATATTTACATGAACCAAGTAAATGTACGTCGTTGTTTCATGTTTGTTGTTGATTTGGTATTTGCAGTTTTGTGCTTTGTTACAAACATTTTAATTGCCTTGCTGTTAACATGAGACCATTTGAACAAATCTATTAGATACCCAGATTATAGCAATATGTAATGTCTAAAGAAAACAAAATCAAACCACAGGGTTCATAACTAAAACTTCATAAATAATGAGTAAAAATAAAAACCAGGAAATCAACTGAGTAGCCCCAAAATTTAATTGTTTTTTAAAGGGTAAGGTATTCGTAGAAGTAATATTTCTTGTAAGTATCATGCCTGTGTTATCTATCCACAAAATTCAGGGAAGAAACCCTTTGCTTCTACAATACTGGAAACTTATTTAAACACAAATTACTTTCAGGCAGCTGTTGTTCAGTTGCAATATAGCCAGCCTTTATTGCCACACCTTGAAATAAAAGACGAACATCGAAATGTGTTTCTTCAGGGATATCGATTTAATCTGTTGTAGTAAGTTCACACAACTTTGTTTCTTATATAAATGAATTAAGTTAAAGGGTGATCAACAAAGGCTTACACAAGCTTAATTGTGAACTTGGCCTAACCTGTGTTGTTTTGCCCCCTCTCTTTACTGTATTCTATTTTGCATGCTAAAAACATAATTTTTGAATCATAGTAAAATATCTGGTGTTTTCTTTTTTCAGTGGCCAAGGGAACACAGACATCTTCAATAATAACTACCAAGTTAATTTTTTCTTTTGTTATGGTTCACCGTATGTCTATTACAAAGTAACATACTCTGGTAATTGGGAGATTCGGCGTGGTTTTTTTAACATTCCCCAACTAGCAAGTACAAGAAGGCTTTCTCTTGGGATTAACCGCAGTTTAACTTACTCCAACATCGGATCCGGAGTGTGTTCGATGTGTGTGTATTATGCATGAGATATTTTTTATCGTTTTATTTAAAACGCTTTTTAAGTGGGTTCTCTTTTAAACTTGTGAGGTACTCATTACCAAGTTTGTTTTTAAATGGCATGATGTATATGAATCGGTTGCAATAACCATTTGCCCCCACGATCATTTTTTAAAAAAATAATAAACTAAATGTTGGAATATACATATTGCAGCTCTTTCGTGTTGCAGACCAGGGTGGTTTAATTCCCATCTCAGATACAATAATTCGCCTTTTAAAGGATATTCCTGTTTTTCTTTGTATGATATGATAGGATATTCCCCCGTATATGGTAAAACCAAGGGGGTTATTACACGGGCTATTGTCAGATCACCTCGCGCCCACCATCGGGTTACCGGAGCTATTGCAATGTGTTGTATATGATAGATACATTTCTTCAATCGACTAGCAAGCAAGTTTCGAAACTGCAACCCTATGGTTGAAAGGCGACGCACTAAACCACCAGACTAATTTGTAGAATAAGGAACAGAGTTTAGTTTTTTATTTGTGCATATAAACATTATCGTTGTAATTCAACAGGAATAATACCCGAAGTTTTTAAAAACACACAGTTACGTAGTGTGTGTGGATAATGGGAGTGAAGTGGTTGTGATAGCAAGTGCACAGAATCTGGTTACCAGAGTTATTACGGAGTTGAATACGATGATGTATTTCTGGAGTTTTAATCATTCAACCAATACTGGATTGGGGGAATGTTGGCTTATACATGAAGTGTAATCATGTACTGTTACACACAGGATACAGTTTTTGACAGCAAAACCTTGCACATATCTAAAGCCTACTTTACATAAAAGTAACGGTTAAGTGCGTCGCCTTACAATCGAAAGGTTGCAGGTGCAAAACTGGTCGCTAGCTCGTCGGTTGTGTCATTGGGCAAGTCACTTTACGGGCATTGCCTGAACCCAGCAGATTAATGGGTTCTACCAAATTGAAGAAACATGTCTATCATATACAACACAGTACAATAGCTCCGGTAATCCGATTATGGGCGCGAGGTGATTTGACGATTTCCCGTGTGTTAACTCCCTTGGTTTTCCCAGGATAAAGATGAATATCCTATCCTATAGGTAGGATACTCGCGTCTGTCCTTGTAATTTGGCATTAAATAGTCAGATTATCTCTTGATTCTACTTAATAACATATATAATGCTCGTATAGTTAATTGATCTTGTGAAGTAGAATTAACTTTAAGGAAAAATTAGCGTTAAAACCCACTAAAGGCGAAATAACGCCCATTGTGTTGTTCTTTTCTCGGCCATAAAACGTCGCCTTTCAATCGAAAGGTTGCAGGTACGAAACTGGTCGCTAGCTAGTCGGTTGTGTCCTTGGGCAAGACACATTACGAACATTGCCTGAACCCAGCGGATTAATGGGTTCTACCAAATTGAAGGAACGTTTCTATCATATACAACACACTGCAATAGCTCCGGTAACCCGACGATGGGAGCGAGGTGATCTGACGATTGCCCGTGTGTTAACCCCCCTTGGTTTTCCCCATTCACGGGGATAAACATGAATATCCTATCCTATCCTATCCTAAAACATAAATATCCCATTCTATGTTAATAAAGCAAGGGGATTTCCCGACCAACGTAAAAAAGTATCGAAACTGTAATTCTTCCTCACTTTTAAGCCCGGACTAAAGCTTTTCTAAGACTTTGTTTGGCGGGAAACGTAGAAGATAATTTCCTAAAACGTACTTTCTTATAATAAGACCACTCAATTTTTGTCAAGTTTATTTTAATTTACAATAATTTTGTCATAATCTACTTTTATCGACAAATTAAAATTGAATTTGCAAGTTTTATATAAATTGTCTCTTAAATCTTGTCGCATAAAATAGGTTCCGTAAAAAAGTTCCAGGTGACTTTCTCTTAAACGGATATGTATCGAAGGGCACATACAAAGGTCAGCGGTGATATTTAAAAGGTTCCGCTTGTGTACGATTACTCCATCGTAAAAAAACGTTATATTTCATATTTGATTGACTTCAATTAGGCATTTAAAACGTAAAGTATATTTATTGAAATTTAATCAGTTGGGGCAACACTTAAAAATGAAAGAAGATAAAATTATGGAGACTGATTGTAACCCAGGGAAACACCTATATTAACCCCAAAACTAACCCCAAATCTAACCACAAACCTAACACTAGCCCTAATATTTATATTAGTAAACAGTTTCTCTACTTCCTCTTTTTTAGTTTCCCCTCTAGTTTTGTCATTTGGAAAAATGCTTAGTGGATGATGGGTGTACTTAGTTTATTAATATTTAACACGTAAACGAAAGAAACATCTTAATCATAGACAACACACTGCAATAACTTAGGTAACCTGACGCCAGATAATATAAAAACTTTTTGTGTAATAACTTTTGCTTACGTTTTTACCGATTCTTGTAGATAAACCATGACTATATTTTAATTTACCACCAGTCTGCACTATTACTTACATCTTAATCGACATTGTTGCAAACACTGATTGCTGACAGAAAATCAAATTTAAGCTATGTTTGTACCAATTACACCAGCTTTTTGTTACATACTTTAATGTGATTCTTTTTTATGATTTTTTATTCATCAATTCTGCGTTTAGCCCCATAGATATTTTAAACATTGTGTAAATGCTTGTGGGATAATGGCTGCAAAGGAATTTCATGAGAAAGAATACAGAAGTGATCACGAAGTACATGTACTGGATAAAATAAACCGGTACGTATTTCAACAAACTAACAAATTTCGATCATATTTAAATTTACCACGTTTAGGTTTCGTGAAGAGAAGAAGCTTTGTGATGTCACATTTAAGGTGGAAAATAAAGAGATTCATGCTCACAGAAATATTCTGGCAGGATTTTCCAAATATTATGAGAACATGTTCCTTTCAGAGGTAACCTGAATTTTAAGTAATCTAATCATGTGAAATTAACAATGCAGTCAATTTAATCATTAAATATCTTAATATTGTGTTAAAATGTTTAACCCTTTAACTGCCGGCTGTTTTTAGGTAATTTTTGGCTAAGTCACCTTAGGTTAGAAGCTTCTGTACAAAAAACTATTGATATGGTTAACAGAAAAGTTGTTCAGTTATAAATTTTCTTTTGTTTTACATTAGTTAAATTTTGATGACGTCATGCATTGTGTAATGACGTCATGTGTTACTATTAAGATCAACAAAAACTATCTTTTTTCTCATTTACAAACAAAACAGTATGTAGCAAAGTTATTTATGATTATCTTTGGAACAATTTTGTGCTACTCTTTTTGTGATGACGTCAAAACTTGACTGATGACGTCGTAATACGCAAATCAAAAAGAAATATTTTTTTTACACTCGCCCAATAAAACACAAACACATAGCCGTAGGAAAACAAAACTGCTGCAAAACAGCTTCAAAAAGGTTCTTCATGGCTAGAACTTACTCGAAAATGAAGCACAACTGCTTCCAGAATCATTATCAGCCAACAAAAGGGCAGCTTCTTCAACAGAATACCTGTTTTTACCCTCCATAAGCTCATAAAATAGCCTTATCCAAAATGTACAAGCGAAAAACGAATGGCTTGTTTTCAAACTAAACAAGCGAACCATGACGACAATAGTTATAAACAAATCGGGGACTAAAATCAAAATTAAAACAACTAAAAACTACAAATATATATATACATTTTTTAAAACTGAAATAACTTAAAATATCAAATGCAAACCTATATATCAATTTATATTGGTAAACGCAGAAATTATTCAGCTCTCCAGCGCCATCTCACTGATCAAAATCGGCCGTATACTTTTTTACTGATGTAATTTTCGGCGCTGTCGACCTGAGTCAACAGCGTGAGTTAAAGGGTTAATCTGTTTTAAAACTTCCTATATCATTTTATTGGGTTAATACACCTTTTTTATTAAATACTTTAATATTTTATTTGTTCAAGGAAAGTTTTCAAGACGATATTGAAGTAAAAGGAGTCCAAGCACCAATACTTAGCTTACTTTTCACATTCATTTACACGGCAGTGATCACAATAAACAGTGAGACTGTTTATCAAATTTATGAAACCGCCAATATGTTGCAATTCAAATGTAAGTTTACATATAAAAGCTTCATGTTCAGTGTTCTTTCATGCTTTATACTCTGCAGATGTGGATGAGTATTGTGTGAACTTTCTTAGAGACACACTTAATGTTGGTAACTGCATTGGTGTTCGTGCTTTTGCACAAAAATACCAAATCTCAGAGTTGGTAAAAACGTGTGAACAATTTATCGTTGGCAACTATAAGAAAGTTTCAAGTGGATTGGAATTTAAGAAACTGACTTTCGATGAAAGCGAATCTATTCTTGCTATGAAAAATAAACAGGTGTATATGTTTAACTTCCTATCATTTTAAGGCAGATGTTATTTTTAAGCATGCCAGTTTTAATTTGTTTAGCTATAAAGATATTTTAAAATGTTGTTGTTAACTTTTATAGATTATTTTTGAAAATGCGAATTTTATGTGTGTTAATAAAAATCTTAAATTATTATTCAAAAACGTTGTGATGAGACGATGTTCAGAAGCATCTTGAATTGGATTAAACATGATTTTGAAAATCGCCAACAGTTCTTTGAACGTTTGTTTCAACTGGTTGATGTAACAAAACTATCAACAAAATTTCTACAAGAAGTATCTCAAAAATCAGAGGTAAAATTTTACAAAAATTTTTTGATGCCAATATGTCATTAATGTGCATAGCATAAGAAAGAGTTCGAAAAAACGGAAACTGGTTAAAAGTAACATGATAGCTAGCACTTTGGCATGTCAGAAGTTTCAATTGAAAATGTCCCGCTTTTGAAATGTCTTGCAGATAGACAATTGAAAATATCCGCAAATTATTGTAGTTGTTAAGAGTGGTGCCTTTCAGTTGCGGGGTTGCAGGTTCGAAACTGGTCGCTGGCTAGTCAGTTGTGTGTTGGCATGGAACTTAACAGACATTGCCGAACCCTGCGGAATAATGGGTTCTACCAAATTGAAGGAATGTTTAAATCATACACAACACACTGCAATATCTCCAAGTAACATGAGATGATCTGACGCTTGCCCATATATCCCCTTGGTTTTCTCACTCCCAGGGATAACCATGAATAAAACCTTAACACTAAACCTTATGCATTATTTTGATGGAACCAAGTATAAATAGAATTTATTTTCATTACTTATTAAAAATACTACATGTTTCCTGATAGACATGGTTGAAAAACATCCAAAGTTTTTATGAATGAACTTCTTCCTGAACTGTTCAAGCGACTTTCTCAGTTTGCCCAAGATGGTGCTGAAGCAGGTAATGGTTTATAAAATTGGTTTATATTTACAATCATTGGATCACAACAATTTTTGTATTGTATTATCACTGTGGTGATTTAAATCCACATTGTATAAATTATATTGAATAAATATTAATTATGTACATAACTTTGTAAGTCAAATTGGAAACCTTAAGTTTATAAGAAGCTGCTATCTCGAAACAAAGCAGTAGGATGACGCTACCTCTCATTTTGGAATTGATTTTAATTTTAACATAACAACATGATTAATGAATCTTTTGATTGCGGGTTAGGACAGAAAGAAATTGTGCGATCAGATTGAAACGTCTAGGAATGTTAGTTTGTAACGCTTGTTTAATAGGAAGAAGGTGCTTCTGGTTAAATCTTTTAAGAATATTAGATATTATGTCCTCGATATGCACAAATCTAACAAGAATCAATTTTTTAAACTGCTCATAGATAACAAGTTGGGTTTGATAACTCAGTTTTCCATCTATGTTTTTTGCAAAGAAAACCGGGTTTAAACACCATGTTGACTAAATATATGGTAGGTTATAGGCTATATACTGAGTGTGGTTAGATTACATTGATACCCTGCTTGCTTAAACATTTAGCGAACTGTTCAAATGTAGTAATAATGGTTGTTGTTCTTAACATCCTAAAATAGCAATGGAATTGTGTGAGATAAATTTTGCAACAGTGATGTACTTTACTAAAAAAAAAACAAGGCCCAAAAATGCATCAAATTCCGGGCGAGTAAGAATTCACTCGCGTGTGGAAGCGCAAGTAACATGGAGTAAACATAGCACGCAACCATGGTTTGTATGACGTAACAACAATTTAAATGTGGTTTTATAACAATCTTGCATTATGATGCTGTATACTCCAGTATTTAAACCCAACGTATGTATATTAAAAGGGTTATACTCCAGTTAAATAAAAAATGACCACGATCATACGTTAATTAGTTTTTGATTAGCTAGAGTAAATTTTGACTCGCGCGAATTTTTGGCCCTAAAAAATGTTTTGCGCAGTAGTTAAACCGCAAATAATGTAAAAGTAAGACAATGAAAGTTAAGCAACGTAAATTAAACCCTAATCCACAAAAATATTTACTATTTATTGCTTTTGGTGAATGATTGCAATGTCTTTGATAGCCCACCACGCTATAGGTAGAGGGAGTAGTAATTATGAGTCCCATTTGGAAAAATGGGACACATATTGTTTTTGTCCGTTTTTTTTTTCTTTTTTTTTTTTTTCTTTTTTTTTTGTCAAACGCTTGACAGGCATGGCTTGTGGCTCCGACATCTACCAGAAAGGATAATGAAATCGCAATGAAACTTAGTCATTGGTTAGACCACATGGTCTAGATGAGCAGAAACCAACATTTTTTGTAATATACCTAGGGGAATTCCCCTGGGAGGTGAAAAACCAAAACGGTATTTTTTTCAAAAAATTTAGCGTGTTTTGGACATAGCGCATGAGAAGGCTGCTCCAATTTTGATCAAATTTGGTAAAATAGTAGTGTGTTAGCCACTGCGTTACCAATTAAAAGAAACAAAATATTTACCTAGGGAAATACCCTAAAAATGAAGATATGTTTCTAAATCAAGATTGTGACAGGCATGGATTGTGGGTCCGACATCTAACAGAAGGGATAATGGAATCCCAATAAAACTTCGTCATTTGTTAGACCACATGGTCTAGATGAGCAGAAACCAAAATTTTGGGTAATATACCTAGGGGAATTCCCCTGGGAGGTGAAAAACCAAAACGGTAATTTTTTCAAAAAAATTAGCTTTTTGGGCATAGCGCATGAACAGCTGCTCCAATTTTGATCAGATTTGGTAAAATAGTAGCGTGTTTGCCACTGCGTTACCAATTAGAAGAAACAAAATATTTACCTAGGGAAATACCCTAAAAATGAAGATATGTTTCTAAATCAAGATTGTGACAGACATGGATTGTGGCTCCTGTATCTAACAGAAGGGATAATGGAAACCCAATGAAACTTCGTCATTTGTTAGACCACATGGTCTAGATATGCAGAAATCAAAATTGTGGGTGATAAATTTAGGGAAATTCTCCTGAAACCTTAAAAACCAAAACGGGATTTTTTCTAAAAAAATAGCTTTTTACGGGATAGCGCTTGAACAGATTCTCCAATTTAATCAGATTTAGTGGAATGGAAGTGTATTAGTTACTGATTTAACACTTGAAACAAAACAAAGATTACGTAATGAAATACCTTAAAAAATAAGATTTTTTCCTCAAATCATGATAGCAACATGCATGGCATGGCGCCCCGACATCTACCAGAAAGAGTAATGGAATCGCAATAAAAAATTGACACTTGTAAAATAACATGGTCTAGATATGCAGAAACTATAATTTTGAGTAATGAATCCAGGGGAATTCCCATGAGACGTTAAACCAAAACGTTTTTTTGTGATAAATTATCTGTTTGGGGCATAGCGCTTAACCGGCTGCTCTAATTTTGATTAGATTTGTTGAAATGTTAGAACATTAAACACTCTGAGTTAATTTATTAAAAGAAAGAAAACATTTACTTGGGGTAATTCCCTTAAAAAAGAAAATATGTTCTTGAATTATGATTGTGACAGGCATGCCATATCGCTACATATCCAACAAGGAGAGACTGACATATCCAACAAGGAGACAAATCAGAATAAAACTTTAAGAATTGATACATAACATGACCCACATATGTAAAACAGAAACTTATCTACTAAACCCAGGAGAATTCCCTGAAACCATGAAATCGGGCTATTTTGGAAATTTAGCTTTATTTTACCACCACGCTTGAAAACAAGCTTTAATTTAGAACATTTGTGGTGAAATGTCCGTAAATTTAAGACGTTTATTCTTTTCTAAACTACACATGGAAAAGAAGTTTGGTCTGATAACTATGGGACCCATGCGTTTATGCTTGCAGAAACAAAGTACCTACTCAGTGTATAAAATACAAATTGTGGTTAGGGACCCTGTAGCGTGAATATATGGCATACGACATGTGTTTTACAAATAGTGGTGGTTAAACATGTGGTTGACACTCTCTAGTTGTTCTTGTGTTACAATCAGTAATTAACCATTATAATTTTCACATCCTTCAAACTGCATACTTGGTTACAAGTAGTAGCTATAGTGCAAAGTATCAACATCTTTCCACATTATTTCAGAAGTTCGATCTGAGTTCATGGTTGTGGGTGGTGGTAGTGAAGCAAGCAAACTTGTCAGTATTTACGATGTTACTCGGAAAGAGTGGAGAAATATGAAGGTAATTTGTTCAAGTGATTAAATATATTTTAATGTGATGATGATTAAACATTTCGAGTTAAATACCAAATTTCATGTCAAATTGATATGAAAATGGATTTAATGACTGTGTAAAACCTTTAAAATTTGAAATATATGAAAAATAGCTGACAAGTGTGCAATTTTGCAAGTTCAACATTTAATAGTAGGATGTCCAACTTAAACATGCTAACATGACAATTTTGTGAAAAACTATGTAGCAGTATATTTTCTTAGCAGTAAACAGGTGCATAAAAAAATTTTGTTTAGAACAGGGTTTACCAAATTTTTGTTTCGACCAGTTTTTCCAAATTTTTGTATCGACCAGTGTCACTGCCCAATTTATTCTGAGCGCCCCACAATAGCCCACTTTGGGAACCACTGGTATAGACTTATACATCACTTGGTTTAGTCTGACACTCTTATTTATTCTTGCCACAAAATAAAAACAAATCATGTGTTGACTGTATGTATAAAACAACTGGATTAGTATCCCTATCATCAGTATCTGCTGACAGTAAGTAGTGTATAAAATGCAGTTGCCTTTGTGGTTTTTATTGTAAAAATTCTTTAAAATCATTATAAAAAAATTATATATAAATACCTAGTACAGTAAGTTACTCTTCTCATATTAATATCGTGTGGATTGAATCATCATCTATATTCCTTTCTACAGTCAACATTGTATGACAGATGTCAATCCACCATTGTGAAGATAAACAATCATGTCTATACAGCTGGTGGTTATGATGGTGGGGTAATAAATATTGTTGAGTGTTTCAATCTAAACCAAGTTGATGCTGGTTGGCAAAAAGTGGCCTCAATGATTGAAGAACGATGCTTGGCAGCATCTGCTGTATTACATGGTTTGTTCCTATTTCTTACACATATTTTATAGTTAAATAAGAATAAATACTTTAGAATTAGATAAGAATAATTGAAAATATTTTGTAAATAATAAAAACCTTTTTACTAAGTGTGACAAAATGTTATTTGCTTTACATATGAGTTACCTTATTAGGTCAGTTGATTTTAAAATTACACACAGGAAGAAACCCACAATAAAACCATTATAGAAAAAATGGAAATAAGTAACAAACTTCTTGATTATGGTTGGGTTAGTGGAGATATTTCAATGTGTTGCATACATTGGAAACATTATTTGAATTCTTGTCTGACCCAATTGGTGTAAATTCAACATGTAAATATATGGAATTTAAAATAATACAATTTTAAATTATCAATAAGGAATTTAAAATGGAATTCCCCAGAAACGCAACCCCCACTTAATTCGATGATCAGTATTCTGTATTCGCCCATTAGGTTTATTTTACAGAAACCCATCAGATTCTTTAAGAAACAAATCTATAGATGTCGAATGTTAATTATATATAAACAGTTGGTTTGGTTACCATTAGACCATTAGACCAAGCAGATATCCCTACTATGTAAATAAAACTGGTTTTGCAATTAGTGGTTAACATGTAGTTGACATTTTATATATGTTTGTGTTTTAGAAATTTAATATGACCATCGGTTTGTTTATTCTTAGTTCATTTACAGAAATATATGCAACAATGTGCTGTATTAAATAATGAAATTCCAGATCACATATACACTGTGGGAGGTTATAATGGTGTTACATTAGCATCAGGGGAAGCATACAACCCAGCAACAAATACATGGGCAAGCATTGCTCAAATGAAAACTAAACGACGTGTTCATGCTCTTGTTTCTTACAATGGTTTGTGTAGTTCTTCTTTTTTTTATAAAATGTATTGCCATACAGAGTAATGCTCACATTCAAAATTTCATTTAGTTATAATTTGATCATCTTTGCAATCAAATGGTAATTTTACTAATCTTATTTATCCAATGATTCAATGAATAAAAAAAAATGGGAATAAGTCAGTTTTTACAAGTATCTTAGTTTCACCAAAAATCTTACCTTCCATAGGTCCATTGTAACCCGAATATTAGAAATATTAAAATAAATTGACCAATATTTGAGAATATGGTTAATCACATAAATGGTTGCAACATTGATTTTAGTGTCTACAAAAAAGATTTTAGTCAAAGTTTCTGCAAATCATTAGGTTATATAAAACTTTCATATAGTGTATATAAATAAGAAGTGTCATTATGCATATGTTATTTATTTTTGCCCCAAAATTATTTGAACCACTTACATATATTGCAACATTTATAGACAATATTTTGTACAGTTGTATTATTTTCTGATGCAGTGCTAGTCAC
>CH003024.1:2119310-2131145 GCA_000149265.1 Ciona savignyi
CTAATCTCAACCCCAGAACTAACCCCAACACCAACCCAATGTTTAACACTAACTCTAATCCTCTAATAATCACTTTAGAATGCAGGTTTCCTCTTTCCCGCTTTGCTTTAGTAACCCCCCAGGGCACATAAAAAGGTTAGCGGTGTTATTAAAAATGTTTCGGGTAGAAGTTTATAGAAAAATAATTTTCACTATAAAACTCAACCTTGAGCACAATTACTCTAGAGTAGAAAATAGAATAGAATAGGATATTCATGTATATCCCCATGAATGGTGAAACCAGGGGGTTAACACACGGGCAATCACCTAGTGCCTACCGTCGCCGTCAGGTTACCGGATCTATTACAGTGTGTTGTGTATGATACAAAAATCCCTTCAATTTAGTAGAACCCTTTAATCCGCTGGGGTTCAGGCAATGACGGTTAAGTTCCTTGTCCAAGCACACAACCTACCGGCTAGCGACCAGTTTTGAACCTGCAATCTTATCGTTAAATAGCGTTGGACTAAACCACCCAACGGATATTTTATTTTTTAATGACTTTAAGTAGACATTATTTATCAACACAATGTACAATTACATATATTTAGACAGTTGGTGCAATACTAAAAGGGAAAAAATGGAAAACTACTCACTAAAGTTAGTAAGCTATTTCTCTACTTTCCTTTTCTGTTTTTTTTAGTTTTCCCCTTTGGTTGTGTCATTGGGCAAGATGCTTAGTTGATGATGGGTGGTATTACTTTATTAAAAACACTTAAACAAAAAGAACACCTTAATCATATACAACACACTGCAATAGCTCAGGTAACCTGATGCCAGATTTTCAAAAACTGCTTGTGTAGCAACTTTTGTTTACGTTTTCTCAGATTCTTACGGTTTTTTTACCACCAGTTTTCACCATTAGTTACATCTTAATCGACATTGTTGCAAATACTGATTGCTGGCAGGAAATCAAATTCAAGCTATGTTTGTACCAAATACAATAGCTTAAATTTTCTAGTTATCATGCTGTAACAATGATTCGGATTTATTTCATGAATGTTTAATTGTCTTTTAAAAGGACACTGGTTTTGTCAAAGGTATATGGTTAGTTTGATTGTGAATTCTGTTCTTTTGTAAAAGTTTTTATACTTCTCATTATAAATTAGTCCGACCGCTTAGTCTGGCGGTTTAGTACGATGCCTGTCAGCCGAATGGTTTTAGATTCATAATTAGACGCTAGCTAGGTGGCTGTGTCCTTGGGTGAGGCACTTAACAGACATTGTCCAAACACAGCAGATTAATCTAAATTAGTAACTTGTAAATCATACACAACACACTTTAACAGCTCAGGCAACCACATAGATTATTTTACCTTTGTGTAAATGCTTGTGGGATAATGGCTGCAAAGGAATTTCATGAGAAAGAATACAGAAGTGATCACGAAGTACATGTACTGGATAAAATAAACCGGTACGTATTTCAACAAACTAACAAATAGTAATCACATTTAATTTTACCATGTTTAGGTTTCGTGAAGAGAAGAAGCTTTGTGATGTCACATTTAAAGTGGAAAATAAAGAGATTCATGCTCACAGAAATATTCTGGCAGGATTTTGCAAATATTATGAGAACATGTTTCTTTCAGAGGTAACCTGAATTTTAAGTAATCTAATCATAAGAAATTAACAATGCAGTCAATTTAATCATTAAATATCTTAATATTGTGTTAAAATGTTTAAGCCTTTAACTGCCGGCTGTTTTTAGGTAAAGTCACCTTAGGTTAGAAGCTTCTGTACAAAAAACTATTGATATGGTCAACAGAAAAGTTGTTCAGTAATAAATTTTCTTTTATTTAACATTAGTAAAATTTTGATGACGTCATGGATTGTGCGGTGATGTCATGTGTTTCTATTTAGATCAACAAAAACTATCTTTTTTCTCATTTACAAACAAAACAGTATGTAGCAAATTATTTATGATTATCTTTGGAACATTTTTGTACTACTCTTTTTGTGATGTTGCCAAAACTTGACCGATGAAGTCGTAATACGTCGTAATAAAAAAAAATTCAAACTTAAAACAACTAAAAACCACACATATTTGTATACATTTTTTAGAACTGAAATAACTAAAAAATATCAAATGCAAACCTATATATCAATTTATATTGGTAAACGCAGAAATTATTCAGCTCTCAAGCGCCATCTTACTGATCAAAATCGGCCGTATACTTTTCTACTTATGTAATTTCCCGCGCTGTTAAAGGGTTAATCTGTTTTAAAACTTCCTATATCATTTTATTGGTTCAATACACCTTTTTTATAAAACGCTTTAATATTTTATTTGTAGTTCAAGGAAAGTTTTCAAGACGATATTGAAGTAAAAGGAGTCCAAGCACCAATACTTAGCTTACTTTTCACATTCATTTACACGGCAGTGATCACAATAAACAGTGAGACTGTTTATCAAATTTATGAAACCGCCAATATGTTGCAATTCAAATGTAAGTTTATATATATATGTATATATATGTTCAGTGTTCTTTCATGCTTTATACTCTGCAGATGTGGATGAGTATTGTGTGAACTTTCTTAGAGACACACTTAATGTTGGTAACTGCATTGGTGTTCGTGCTTTTGCACAAAAATACCAAATCTCAGAGTTAGTAAAAACATGTGAACAATTCATCGTTGGCAACTATGAGAAAGTTTTAAGTGGATTGGAATTTAAGGAACTGACTTTCGATGAAAGCGAATCTATTCTTGCTATGAAAAATAAACAGGTGTATATGTTTAACTTTATCATTTTAAGGCAGATGTTATTTTTCAGCTTGCCAGTTTTAATTTTGTTTTGGTATAAACATGTTTTAAAATGTTGTTGTTAACCTTTATGGATGATTGTTTAAAATGACAATTTTATGTGTGTTCATAGAAATCTTAAATTATCATTCAGAAATGTTGTGAGGAGACGATGTTCAGAAGCATCTTGAATTGGATTAAACATGATTTTGAAAATCGTCAACAATTCTTTGAACGTTTGTTTCAACTGGTTGATGTAACAAAACTATCAACTAAATTTCTACAAGAAGTATCTCAAAAATCAGAGGTGAAATTTTAAAACATTTTATTGTCTAAGATGTGTGTTATAACTAAAACCATTATAGCTAATGAGATGTTTTCATTCTAATTTAAAGTTTGTTGTAGTTTAAACCATCTTGTGTAATTCCATAGCCTAATGTTGCCAATATGTCATTAATATGCATAACATTAGAAAAGTGTTGTATGTCCAATTTTAAGCTAGAACAATAAATCCTGTATTTATTATAATCGATTATATTAAAATAATTTTCAATTGAAAATGTCCCACAAATTAATCGAGTGGTTTAGTGCAACACTGGTCTCTAGTTAGAAACTGGTCTCTAGCTAGTCGGTTATGTCCTTAGGCAAGGCACTTAACAGACATTTCCCGAACCTAGTGGATTAATGGGTATTACCAAATTGAGGAATTGTACACTTTTATATCTCCAGTAACTTGACCGTGGGCGCGAGGTGATCTGACGATTGCCTTTGTGTTAACCCCACCTTGGTTTTCCCATTCATGGGGACAAACATCAATATCCTATCCCTGTGTCCCTATCCATTATGCATTATTTTAATATAACTTAGTGTAAAAATGACTCATTGTCATAACTTAATAAAAACACTATGTTTCCTGATAGACATGGTTGAAAACATCCAAAGTTTTTGTAAATGAAGTTTTTCCTGAACTATTCAATCGACTTTCTCAGTTTGCCCAAGATGGTGCTGAAGCAGGTAATGGTTTGTAAAATTGGTTTATATTTACAATCATTGGATCACAGCAACTTTTGGTATAAATTATATTGAATAATTATTTACATAACTTAGTAAGTCAAATTCGAAACCTTGAGTTTATAAAAAGCTGCTATCTCAACACAATGCAGTAGGGTGACGCTACCTCCCATTTTGGATTTTATTTTTATTTTTGCATAACAACATGATTAATAGAGTTGAATCTTTTGATGATGTTAATTAATAAGTTTGTATGGCGGGTTGAGACAGAAAGGAATTGTGCGATCAGCATTGGAAATGGTTTAAGAATGTTAGTTTGTAACGCTCGTTCAATAGGAAGAAGGTGCTGCTGGTTTATGAAAGTTAGACAGTTCAATAAAACCCTAATCCACAAAACGATTAACAATTATTGCATTTGGTAAATGCATGAATGTCTTTTATCCCCCACCACGCTATAAGTAGCAAATATAGTAATTGTTTTTGTGTAACAATCAGTAATTAACCATTATAATTTTTACATCCTTCAAACTGCATACTTGGTTACAAGTAGTAGCTATATTGCAAAGTATCAACATCTTTCCACATTATTTCAGAAGTTCGATCTGAGTTCATGGTTGTGGGTGGTGAGGGTAAAGCAAGCAAACTTGTCAGTATTTACGATGTTACTCGGAAACAGTGGAGAAAAATGAAGGTAATTTGTTCAAGTGGTTGACTATTTTTTAATATGATTGATGATTAAACATTTCGAGTTAAATACCAAATTTCATGTCAAATTGATATGTAAATGGATTTTAATTACTGTATAAAACATTTAAAATTGATAATATTTATTTCTTTGTTTGTTTAAAATGGCTGAAAGGTGTGCAATTTTGTGTGGACATTATTTAATAGTAGGATGTCCAACTTAAACATGCTAACATGACAATTTTGTGAATAAACTATGTAACAGTTTATTTTCTTTGCTATAAAACACGTGCATAACTGCGCATCTATCATAAATTTTTTGTTTAAACCAGTGTTTCCCACATTTTTGTATAGACCAGTGTTTCCCACAATTTTGTATAGACCAGTGTTACTGCCCAATTTATTTTCAGCGCCCCCAAATCGCCAACTTGGAAACCACTGGTATAGACACTAGTGTAGACTCACTTGGTTTGGTCTGCCACCCATTTATTTATTCTTGCCACAAAATGAAAAATATTACATGTATTGACTATATGTATGATACAACTCTATTAGTATCACACCAATCATTACCTGCTGATAGAAACATATTTCCTACGATCTGATTCATAAGTGAATGTGGGTTTTATGATAAGTGGTGGTTGATACGGTGGACACATTCTAGTTATAATCTACACCCTTTTAAATGCCGGAACCAGGAATGTAGGCCATAGAAGGCGCTTACTCCCAGAATGTAGGCCATACTCCAGGGCCTGGGTTCTACCATAAATACGAGATGTAGTGGCCAAGTCGTCCAATATCCTGAAGAAAGCTGACTTTCTAGAGTTATAATAACATATGCAATACTTTTGTCTAAGAAGTCATAAAAATTTGTTCAATTCTACATGCAACAGCAATCTATGTAAAATTTTGTACCCACCAGAAACCTAACCAAATCTCAGGGTGTAGGATTAAAATTATGAATGTGTGAAATGTTTTTGTTAGTTTTATTAGGTTTTTCCAATGTGGGGCGTTTTTCAGATCAGCGTTTTTCAGAACACCATGTGTCCATTGTTGGCTATTGAATATATTGTTAACTGTGTTGAAGACATTAATTTAGTTCTCATAATTCAGCAGGTTTAATTGAAATAACATCACCAGTTTTACAGCACACCTGGATTATAATACGTGAATATGTAAATACAGCTTAGCTTAAGTACAGTCTAATATTTAAGCAATTGTGGTTTCACCGTAAAATGTAACATGTGTTTGATTTTTCCATTGTAACATTTCTCTAAAAACTTTAAAAATGAAAGTTATACATGAATACCCAGGACAGTAAATTACCTCTCATATTAATATCGTGTGGATTGAATCATCATCTACATTCCTTTCTACAGTCAACATTGGATGGCAGAGATAGTTCCACCATTGTGAAGATAAACAATCATGTCTATACAGCTGGTGGTTGGGATGGTGCTAGGGCAATAAATACTGTTGAGTGTTTCAATCTAAACCAAGTTGATGCTGGTTGGCAAAAAGTGGCCTCAATGATTGAAGAACGATACTGGGCAGCATCTGCTGTATTACATGGTTTGTTCCTATTTCTTACACATATTTTATAATTAAATAAAAGAATGAACACTTTAGAATTAGATAAAGAAAAACAGATAATTAAGCCATGCATTGAGATATAAGTCTACTTTTTGAGATTATTATTTTTAAAATTAAAACAACTATAAAAAAATATAAAGGGTTTTAATATAAAAAAATATTATCCGATTTACTCGATTTAATAAGTTTGTTTTAAAACACTTATTTTTTACTTACTGAGTCCAATTTCCAGCTAAATCCGTTTTTTTGATGAATTCCAACCACAATACAAACACAACTGTAAAAATGTTATTAAACCAGTTTGCTTCTATATATTAAATCGCCAGGTTAAGGATAGAATAAACAAGGTTATTATCTGGCCTACTCTGCATAGCCATGTCCGACACCACTGTGTGTTACAGAACTAACATACATCAGAATACCACTTGATCATGGTTGGGTTACTGGGGATATTTCAATGTGTTGCATACATTGGAAACATTATTTTAATTCTTTTCTGACCCAATTGGTGGGTCTTGCACAGTTTGACTCCACACCTCCATTAATTGATGTGAATAAAATCACACCTTAGGGATTGTAACTCCACTATAAATCACAACCACACTCTTGTGCGAATGTGTGAAATTAGGTTAACTCACCTTTAGGGGAATTCCCGACATATTCAAAAATGTTAAATAAATGCCTTTTGTATCTTAAAATGTAAATCACTGTATTTTATATTACAATTTTAAAAATGTAAAATGTAAATATGGAATTTAAAATAATATAATTTTAGATTATGAATAGCCTAAGGAATTAAAAACGAAAATCCCCAAAAACGCAACCCCACTTAATTCGAATATCAGTATTCTGTATTTGCCCATTATGCGTATTTTAGAATTGGGTAATCGGTAAAATTTTAATAATGTTACTGGACATAAAAATACCCCAATCAAACTCGGTTATAACTCACCAATGTAATGAAATAGTTGTAGAGGGACATGTGTATCAATTTCTAACTGGAGAAATAAAGTCTTAACTGTTGTGCATACAGCAGGAATCGACTAAATATGAAAGATTGCATCATGTTTTTTACTAAAAATATCATTAGCCTCACGTGTGGCATTAATTGAGTAAAACTTTTTTATCTAAGTATATATTATGAAGTTTGATTTGGTAATCCAGAAACCCCATCAGATTCTTTCAGAAACAAATCTATAGATCGAATGTTGATAATATATAAACAGTTGGTTTGGTTACCATTAGACCAAGCAGATACTATGTTTAAATAAAAGTGGTTTTGCAATTTGTAGTTAACATGTAGTTGACATTGTGTGTTTTAGATATTTCAAATGTCTATCGGTTTGTTATAGGAGGATAGGATATTCATGTTTATCCCCTTGAATGGGAAAACCTAGGGGGTTATCA
The DNA here is from genome assembly GCA_000149265.1 of Ciona savignyi. Classification (NCBI taxonomy): domain Eukaryota; kingdom Metazoa; phylum Chordata; class Ascidiacea; order Phlebobranchia; family Cionidae; genus Ciona; species Ciona savignyi. Next base: position 2,126,784 of record CH003024.1, read on the forward strand.
CACGGGCAATCGTCAGATCACCTCGCGCCCATCGTCGGGTTACCGGAGCTATTGCAGTGTGTTGTATATGATAGACACGTTCCTTCAATTTGGTAGAACCCATTAATCCGCTGGGCTCAGGCAATGTCCGTAAAGTTCCTTGCCCAAGGACACAACCGACTAGCTAGCGACCAGTTTCGCAACTGCACCCGTTCGATTGAAAGGCGACGCACTTAACTGTTAGACCACCGGGCCGGATTCTTAGTTCATTTACAGAAATCTATGCAACAATGTGCTGTATTAAATAATAAAATTCCAGATCACATGTACACTGTGGGAGGTCGGAAGGGTCTTGTTACATTATCATCAGGGGAAGCATACAACCCAGCAACAAATACATGGGCAAGCATTGCTCCAATCAGAACTAAGCGACGTCGTCATGCTCTTGTTTCTTACAATGGTTTGTGTAGTTCTTCTTTTATTTTATAAAATGTATTGCCATACATGGTAATGCTCACACTTAAAGAATTATTTAATCATAATTTGAACAAATTTGCAATTAAATGATTATTTTAGTTATCTTGTTTAAAGCCAATGAATAGAAATAAAAACTGAAAATAATTAAGTTGCTTATTAAAGTAAATTTACCACTCTTTTTTATTTAATGAATAGAAGTAATCAATAAGCTTTCATTATTAGTTGTTAAAGGTGTCTAAGTTAAATTAAAAATCTTCCCATAGGTCCATTATAACCCGAAAATTAGGAATATTAAAATAAATTACCAATATTTGAGAATATGGTTAATCACATAAATGGTTGCAACATTGATTTCAGTGTTCTACAAAAAAGTTTTCAGTCCTAGTTTCTGAAAATAAATACGTTATATTAGGTATAGTTCAAAATAAGAAGTGTGATTATGCATATCTGTTAATATTATTATGTATGTCTATTAATTATTTTTGCAACGAAAATATATGAACCACTTGCATGTATTGCAATGTTTATAGACAATATTTTGTACAGTTGTATTATTTTCTAATGCAGTCAAGTCACTTAAAAACACATAGAAGTCCAAGTAACTTGTAGCATTATAACAAATCATTCTGAGATTACTTTGTTTAAATATTTACCACTCACATTGGTTTTATTTTTTTCTTATTCTTTTCTTTGTAGCACTTGTGACTGGCACATTTTTCACCAAATCGGCAAGTTTAAGATGACCAATCCAGTTTAAACTTTACAAAAAATAGTTATTTGTTGTAAAAACACCAAAGCGATTTTCCAGCGGGCTTATTATATTTGAACTTAAAACTTGGAAACTAATGAAACAAAAAAATCAAGAATTACAATCAGAGAAAAAGTACACACAATCACCACCATACTAAAACACAGTTTGTGATTATCATAAAAAGTAACAGATCTGGCTTCGCATATGCCTTGTCGGTCAGAATTAGCAACACTTGTTACTGTGGTGTTATGGTCACTTTAAAAGGACCACCTCATTTAACATTTTTATAAGGTTTAATAAATGAATATATATTTACATTTTGTAAACAATGTTGGAATGACATGCGACTAATAGAGAAAGATCAAATTTTATATCATAAAAGTTAAAATTAATTACATTATAACTTAAAATTTCCAATGAACAGTACTTTATCTCTGGTAATAATGTCAGTTTTACACTCAAAATCCAGACCAACAAGTTGACTAAGCCAAAAATGAGTTTATTAACAAGAACACTTATTTAAGCATTGCTTTGCAGTATGGAACACAATGAATTCCATTTGATTTAGTTTTACTTTAGGAAATCACCAGATTTACGATGATCATTTTACCAGACCACACTAGTTAACAAGAATAGTTGTTACCCTAATTTACATGTACAAAATTTCCCCTCAATCTTAAAGCATTAAACACCAGAAATATTTGCAGTTAACAGCGTTGCCTCTTGAGGTTTAAATGTTTCATACTAAGAAGCTTATATAGTTTTATATGTTAGTTTTAGTGTAATGTATAATTGGTTTAAATCCTTTGGTTTACTTTGATGGTCCCCTCTTACTTTACTTGAATTGTAATATATTTTTGCAAAACTAACTGTTTAATGTCTCAGTGGGTACCGTCCTATCACTATTTTGTTATAGGATGTAGAAAATTGCACACTTTGTTGAAGTTTCTTTCCGTGGGTTCGTCAAACCTTCTTTTGATAGATGTACTTAACCATTTAGAACGCATAGGAGTACAAACAAAAAATAAACATGGAATGATTTAAGGAATGTAGAATACTAAACTACTTATTATTTATAAAAAAACATATTTTTTCTCTTAGTTTTTAGTCATGGTATGTCCAACATTATGCGCAAATTAATCTTAAAACTATAAACTATTTGCAATAAAGGGTTTAGTTCGAAACAATTTAAATGCTTGTAACTAATTTGTATTTATTCATGCTGTGTATCTAATTTTTGTGTAAATATTTTATAAACAGTGATGGTTAACATATTGTTGGCGCTCTGGTTTATTTCATGTTTTAAAGTGTATTCTATACATGACTCCGCATATTACTGGTAACCTGTCCATTGTTGCATTGAGATGTAACAAAAAATACAATTCTATTTAATGACGACAATTGTAGATAATTGACACATTGTTATGGTGCTGGATAAAACGACCAACATTTTTGCACCCAGTTGGTGTCAAGCCTCGGGCTCTCACATTAGCATCCCTGGTCTTGAGTTTGACATTCTATTATGTGGAACAGAAGTGTGACAATATGACAATAAATATAACAAGATTATTCTTATACAGGTCGTATATATGCATTTGGTGGACATGGTGGCATCAATGATTTAAATTCCATGGAATGTTTTGATCCAATGACTGGGAAGTGGGAAGGATTAGCTTCTATGAAAGAGAAGAGATCAGGATTGTCTGGAGTTGTTTGCAATGATGACATTTATGCAATTGGTTTGACATTATTCAGATTTTGATTTTTCTTAATAAAACTGGATTGTTATCATTATACAAATATTATTTGTAAAAACTCAATTTTAAATTATAATTCTAGTTTTGTAAGGTGGTAATCCAATGACTTTGTCCATTAAAATTAATTTTACTTTGCCAATATGACTATTATGTTTAAATATTTATATTATAATATTATTTATGTGTTTCCTGTATAATATCATCTGCAAACCCTCAAAATAACCCAAATTTTTGTAGAAAATCCTCCATCATATAAATTACATAATCAATTATTATAAAACGCTATGTTCATGTTTATGAAAAAGTTAACACTTATAACCACCATAATATGGTAGAGAATTTTAATATAAACTGAAAATATTTTGATCCCCCATTCTAATCTTAAACTAAATTCTGGGAAATTCAAATCTTGGCCCAACTAAAGAAGGAGGAGGATAGGATGGGATGTTTATTTTTATCCCAGAGAATGGGAAAACCAAGGGGGTTAACACACGGGCTAGCGTCAGATCACCTTATGTCCACCGTCGGGTTACCAGAGTTATTGCAGTGTGTTGTGTATGATAAACACGTTTCTTTACTTTGGTAGAACCCATTGATCCACTGGGTTTAGGCAATGTACATTTAGTGCCTTGCCAAAGCACACGATCGATTAGCTAGTTACCCTTCGACTGAAAGCCGCCGCACTAACCCATCAAGCTAATCAGTCAGACTTAACTGACTGAACTTAACAACTAAAAGCAATAATCATTTTGTTTTAATGCCCCATATTAACAAAAAGAAAATGAACAATTAATATAACTTTTTAGAGATGTTGGAAAATTTAGGGTAAAATGCACCAGGAAAATTCCATACCCAAGAATATGAGCTTGTTTTTAAATGTTAAAGGACTTTAATTATTTTAAAGACTTAAAATATTAAAGAAAATGGAAAAAGTAGAAATGGGAAATTTAATATTGAATTGAAATATCCCAGTTTACAACGAAAAATCTCCCTATAATAGTTATATGTGAAAAGGAATTCTTTACAATACACTATTTCTATGAGTATAAAGCAGCTGGGAACTTAAACTCAACATAATTCGATAGAGAATGTTAATACAAACAAAAAGTGCAAACAGCCAATTCCAATCTTTAACTGTTTTCCCGAACATCCCCATTACACTGGGTCACACTCATACTATTTAACATCCCATATTAACAGGAGAAAATATCAAATGGAGATCAAATTTTACAAGTGTTAGCTACTTCTATTGAATATGTACTGGCATATTAAGTCATACTACAATAAAAATCAAATCCCCAAACCTATATCAAAAAATCTATATGTAATTGGTTGTTTTAACCCAATTTAAAAACAAAAAAATCTTTCATAAGATTTAAAATTAAAGGATTATGTTAG
>CH003022.1:14956-29947 GCA_000149265.1 Ciona savignyi
CCCCACACAACAGACTGTTCCCTGCAAAGCAATCGTTAACAAACATCGAGGGCGATCAATTCCACCCACCGGGTGACATCGGAGAGCAGACGAGACAATCGGACGAAACTCGCCGAGCGTAAATATCAACCGGGTCAAAGGTCACAGGGTCAAAGGTCACGGGGTCATCACGGTTCTCCGAGCACAATGTTGACGTTGATCTAAATTATATTTCTATGAGTGTTGTATATTATTTCTATTGTAGATACTCACATTATCATGGGGTCTTCGGGGTCCAGGGGGATTTCCCTTGCGCTTGGGGTCTCAGGTGGGGTAATCATGGGGAATTCCATGTGGGGCTCAAATGGGTCGGTTTGGGGCCCGGCAGGTGCTTCCCCCGAATTTACGGGGTCGATGGTATTTGAGGGGGATTTCCCATTGAAATGGGGTTCTAATTGGGTGAGTTGGGGGAATTCCCCAGAAAGGCGGGTTGAATTGGTAGGATGGGGGTTATGATGTAATAATGGGGTTGGGTCGGTCGATATGTGGGGTTCGGGGTTTCTATGGGTGACAAGTGTCACATTGGTGGGGGTGACTGAGGTCCCATTGGTGGGGGTGAGGGGTGGATCAGATATGGAGGGGGTGAGGGGGCTAAGAGGGGTGATCGGGGTAACGGGGGATTCAGGAATTTCTTCGGGTGAGTTCTCCTGTAAATATTATCACACATTATGACATCACACATTATGACATCACACATGATGACATCACACATTAACTCACCCCACTTGATAGACTTGTGCCCCGGGGATTCCCCATGCGCAGGGGTACACTATGGGTGGAGAAATCCGAGCTGAAACTGCTGATCGAACCCCAACTCCCGTAATCCTCCGACTGCCATTATGATGTCAACAAATAATTGATCTTATTATGACATCACAACCCACCATTGCTCTTAAGCTCCGACTTTTACGTTTCTTGCCCAAATGTCGCCGATGCAGAACCGCCGTCTCCTTTCTCGCAACAGGGATTTCCCCAAAATCGGGATGAACCTCGACTAGTTGGGACGGATCTGCTGTTGGGATCAGGGTGAATAGGGGGGATTAGGATGATTAGGGGTGATTAGGGGTGAAACATTAAACCCGGGGATTCCCCACCTTCATCTGCGCGGCCACTTGGAAGTGATGACGATATCACTTGTGATGTCACACTGCAACACAATTACTCTGTGATGTCATAGAATATTGATGACAAACAATTACCTGGTGTGGTTCCGCTCAAGTAAACTTCCCCGACGAAGTATCGACTGCTGTGATTGGTTCATAGACATGGATGGTGATTGTGATGTCATATAATTGTTGTTTGTTCTTCTGTTCGTAATAATAGTCATTATGACATCACACTAAATATAATCACCAAACATTCCTAACATTCTCACATTTACTAATATTAAAAGATGCTGTTTATACAGATATTACACGGGTTCGAAAATATTTGCCGATATCACACTAATTAGCCCTTCTGCATGCACAAATGATAGACGGTAGACATGGCTAGGTTGCCCAACATGATGAAGGTATGCAGGTACAAGTGATCAAATGGGCAACATCACCAAGTTACGATGGTGGTGGTTATCATGACATCATACTGATTATGACATCGCTCTTATAATGACATCACTCTTATTATGACATCACACTGATTATGACATCACTCTTATAATGACATCACTCTTATAATGACATCACTCTTATAATGACATCACTCTTATTATGATATCACTCTTATTATGACATCACTCTTATTATGACATCACTCTTATTATGACATCACTCTTATTATGACATCACTCTTATTATGACATCACTCTTATTATGATATCACTCTTATTATGATATCACTCTTATCATGACATCATACTGATTATGACATCACACTGATTATGACATCACTCTTATTATGACATCACACTGATTATGACATCACTCTTATTATGATATCACTCTTATAATGACATCATTCTTATAATGACATCACTCTTATTATGATATCACTCTTATTATGACATCACTCTTATTATGACATCACTCTTATTATGACATCACTCTTATTATGACATCACACCTATTATGACATCACACCTGGTAAGGGGAATCACCCCAGCGAGCTGCAACGGGGTTTTGGTCCAATAGTTGAGAATCGTCGAGTTGCAACCGAGATTGAAAACCAGGTTATCGACCCCGTGTAAGTAGCGTAGCAGTATATCCGCCTGTAACATAGAAACAATATATCGGCCTGGAACATAGAAACAATATATCGGCCTGAAACAATATATCGGCCTGGAACATAGAAACAATATATCCGCTTGGAACATAGAAACAATATATCGGCCTGGAACATAGAAACAATATATCCGCCTGGAACATAGAAACAATATATCGGCCTGGAACATAGAAACAATATATCTGCCTGGAACATAGAAACAATATATCCGCCTGGAACATAGAAACATATATCGGCCTGGAACATAGAAACAATATATCCGCCTGGAACATAGAAACAATATATCGGCCTGGAACATAGAAACAATATATCCGCTTGGAACATAGAAACAATATATCGGCCTGAAACATAGAAACAATATATCCGCCTGGAACATAGAAACAATATATCGGCCTGGAACATAGAAACAATATATCCGCCTGGAACATAGAAACAATATATCCGCCTGGAACATAGAAACAATATATCCGCCTGGAACATAGAAACAATATATCCGCTTGGAACATAGAAACAATATATCGGCCTGGAACATAGAAACAATATATCCGCCTGGAACATAGAAACAATATATCCGCCTGAAACATAGAAACAATATATCGGCCTGGAACATAGAAACAATATAATACATAGATGGTTGGTGAGATATTTATTATAATCAGAGCCACAAATCATGGATAATCATCCCCAGCCCCCATATATGTTGAGTAATACCAGGGTAGGAATTGTCCACATCCACCCATAATATTACTTTCCGGGGATATTCCATATATAGCTGTTTCACTATGACATCATAAGCGGTATTCTTAGCAGACATTGTATAACTTCCTGACACATTACAACATATCGTGCAATCTATTTATCTTCGATGACCCATCAATCACTCATAACCAATGACAGTGACAGTGAGTTCTACTCGTTTTGCCATTTCTTTCCAAGTTTCCAAATTTTTATCAAATGTTCTGCTTCGGGTTTTTATCATAAAAAACAAAAATAAACTTATTAGAACTAAATTTTTTTGTATTTTTTTCAACCACATATTTGGGTTAAAGGAGCATTTACAACACAGGGGTGGAGGACGTTCCAGCAGTTTCCATGAGTCACGAATTTATGGAACAAAGGTGGAATTGGAAACCTAATAAAAATATTTACCTGTTCCGGATCATTAAACAAAGCGTAATTGTCGTAATATTGCATCAACAATGACTTGTATTCTGATGTCATAAGTGAGGTGAGGTAGGACAATAGATCCCCATTGTTTAAAGATAGTCTCAACCAGCCTCTACAGCGACCAATGGAAGTTGTGATCAATTTCAACTTTTTCGTCTGCGGGTTACATGGGTAATTACAATCAGTTTATTAATGACATCACAATTATTCAAATAAACAGTTTATTAATGACATCACAATTATTCAAATAAACAGTTTATTAATGACATCACAATAATTTGAATAAACAGTTTATTAATGACATCACAATTATTCAAATAAACAGTTTATTAATGACATCACAATTATCTAAATAAACAGTTTATTAATGACATCACAATAATTTGAATAAACAGTTTATTAATGACATCACAATTATTCAAATAAACAGTTTATTAATGACATCACAATTATTCAAATAAACAATTATTAATGACATCACAATTATTCAAATAAACAATTATGAATGACATCACAATTATTCAAATAAACAGGTTATTAATGACATCACAATTATTCAAATAAACAGTTATTAATGACATCACAATTATTCAAATAAACAGTTATTAATGACATCACAATTATTCAAATAAACAGTTATTAATGACATCACAATTATTCAAATAAACAGTTATTAATGACATCACAATACCTCTTGTATTGAATCTTTATGGCTGATCTTACAAATGAGATTCCAGAATTGAGGCTTCGGGAGGTCTTTGTTGTGTTTCCGCTTCTCGTAATAATTCCTCTGTGATGTCATATATACTTTGCACTCATGTGTGAAAAGAAACAAAAAAACTTCATATTTTAAACGCAGAGCGAGTAAAACATGTCCGGCCCGGTGGTCTAGCGGTTTCGTCGCCTTTCAATCGAAAGGTTGCAGGTGCGAAACTGGTCGCTAGCTAGTCGGTTGTGTCCTTGGGCAAGGCACTTTACGGACATTGCCTGAACCCAGCGGATTAATGGGTTCTACCAAATTGACGGAACGTGTCTATCATATACAACACACTGCAATAGCTGCGGTAACCCGACGATGGGCGCGAGGTGATCTGAGGATTACCCGTGTGATAACCCCCTAGGTTTTCCCATTCACGGGGATAAACATGAATATCCTATCCTATCCTATCCTACATCGAAAGCTATTGCATAATGGGTATAAAAATTATCATCTGTACACTCGGTTTACCCGTAAAGTATCGATAAATATGATAAATCATGTTGCATGATCATTACACTGATAATAACACCACATCCCACAATATGACATGGTTAAGCAAGGGGAAGAGTGATTACTGATACTTTCTAAGTAAAACAGGGTTTACAAACATTTATTTTTATTTTCAAAACATAATATTCAAAATGCTTGCGTGTCTAAAGTAATTATTTTCCTGTTTTTGAGCATTGCCCACGTTATATTGTTGTGGGTAATGTGTTATCACCAGTGTAATGTACGCAAATCAATAATATTCGCCATAATAACTAACTTTCTGGGCCCGGGTGTACTAGTGATTATTTTGATTTTATAATTCACTCACAAGTACACATCGCAGGTTTACATGTCTAATTTGTATTAATATCAAGATCTCTATGTAATGCCGGCTATATAAACGCAAGGCATCTTTCATGTTGGTCACTTTCCATCACAAGACACACTTATAATAAAGGACATATTATTGGTGGAGTGTTGAACTCTACATAATCAACCAAAACGACAACCACCACATTAAGATATGATCAACAAGATAGCCGCAACAACACAGGGGCAACAAACCTTCAACCCATGAACGAACGCAGCTTCCACAATGGAAGTGAATTGTTGCGCCGACACGCTGTCCGACGTCACTTCTTTGTCGCTCTGTAGCGCCACCTCCTGTTGTAATTGTTTCACCGAGTCGGACAGTGACTGTGGATTGTGATGTCATAATTAATACTTTGGAGAATTTTTACACAAAGAAATTGATAAATACAATAGAGAAAACCACACAGTGCATTTTCAAGATGAATGAAGTTTGTTTTACTTTGTTCGACCCATCATTCCGCTGGGTTCATGCGTTGTACGTTAAGTGACTTGACTAAGTACACAACCGACTAGCTAGCAACTGGTTTCAATCCAACTACCATTAGACTGAAGATCCAATACACTACCACTGTACTAACCTACCATTACATACTGATAGCTCTTGTTAAACTATCAAAGCCATAAATCAATGGAAAACGGGGGAACTTAAAGAAGGGAAAGTGGGCAGGAGGGAAACTGCACAACAAAAAAGGAAGATTAGGGAATTCAAATTAGTTTTAAACATGGGATTGAAGTTAGGGTTAGGGTTATAGTTTTAGTGAGCAGTTTCCCTCCTTCCCGCTTTCCTCCTGTTAGTGTTGCCCATAAAAACAATTTGTTTGCATTCAACTTTATATGGAAGGAAAATCTAATTACTGCAGGTAATGAACAGAGACATAGGTGTCATGGAGTCAGCTGTCACTTAACAAGTAGCTGCTTAAACCTACTAGGGTGGAACTCAATTAAAACCATATACATAAACCCCTATTGGAAAGTTCGTTTTCTGTGCGCCGGATTTTTGCGCCAACATTTGTTTAACCTAAATTTTGCGCCACGCCAGTAGTACTAATTTGCGCCACCACAAACATAGTTGCATAATTTTTAATGAAAACTTTGAAATATAAAGCTTAAAGTGTCAAAAATACTAACATAAATGAAAGGAAGTGTAATCACGCCACGCCAGCATGATTTTTGGAGTTTTCTACGCCAATACCCGAAAAAGTAGTCCGTGTGTCACGCCAGATATATCCGGCGCATCATACGAACTTTCCAGTAGGGACATAAACTGAACTAACAACAAAAACAGAGTTATAATATGGTTGTGTCAAATAACCAGTCCTTAAGACCAAACATAGTAATCTGGCATTAATCAATATCTTGTTTACCCTATTCCACCTATACACTTTCTAACATTTCCTTCTGTTTATATGTTGTGACCATGTCTAGCCTTGGATTGATTCAATTTCCTAGATATCATTATTATTATGCATAATATGTATTAATAAGTGAAATGTATCTTACCTCGTTTATTTCTCGTTTTATACCGCTGTGATGATTCTTCATATTCACCTGTTCAACTCAACTAAAGGTAGCACCTCTCGCGTGCCCTTTGTTAGTATTATGACGTCATAGCCACAACAACAATAGGTCGCTTCGACAAATCGGTCAAGTAGATGACAACGCGGTTATAGACGGCGCAGATGGATTTAATCGCCGGGTGTCAATCGTCGCCATAAACTACACTACACACTGGTTTATTTCTTATCTACCCAGCTATCTGTCATGGTTTACATTGAATCGATTCGCTAATTCTTTTTATTTTTTATTGTAAAGTTTAATTTGCTTCACTGATAAATAAACAAAAGAGATATTTTTAACCGCCATGTTTCTTTCTTATATTATATCTTGTACTTGTAAGTGACGTGTTTAACTACAGCAGTTTTGCTGTTTTTCCTGGTTCTTTGTATAATTTATTCAAGCTGTTTTACTTCTTGCTGTTACAAATGGACAACAAATACTAAAACTAACCAAACTACATCATTTGTTTTCCCGGTAGATCACCTCGCGCCCACCATCGGGTTACCGGAGTTATTGCAGTGTGTTGTGTATGATAGACACGTTTCTTTAATTTAGTTCAAGCCATCAATCCACTAGATTAAGGTGACCAGCTATCCGATATTTGTCATGTAGGCCTAACCCGGCGTTCACTAAAGTGATACTGTTACTTCCGCGGGTGGAGTAACGGGGTTGCTTTGGTTTGAAAATAACTCGTATCGAATAAAAGAACAGACAGTTTGTGTCCTCGAATTATAATTGGCGATCAGAGTTCAAACGGTTACAGATGCGGAACGGAGGGGGGCAGGGACGATATGGACGGAGATGTTACGCAGTGGGGATGATACGTGGATGATACGGAGGGATGATACGGAGGGATGATACGGAGGGATGATACGGTTTTCTGTAAATTAAAAATAAAGGGACCAAAATCAATAATTGACGGGTGTACGTATGAAATAGTAAACAATTACACTCACCAAACTTTGGCTTTAGAACCGGAACGGAAAATACACGGTATCAGATAAATTACTGTGCTGCAGACTGTACGGTGACTAAATCAAAAAAGGAAGCATTTTCTAACACGCGGTCGGGTATAGATATTGTAACACAAACTCCCATTGTGACGTAATTTGGTTGTGATGCAATTTATGATTTATCATAGACATCAATAAAACATTAATGGGTCGAGATATCTTACATCCTCCCCCGCCAAAAATGGAAAAATGCGTCATCAAAGCAGTTTCAATTTTTTTACACAAAGAAAAGATTCGAGGCACATTTTTAACGAAGAATAAAAAACAAAAAAAATATACACAATATATACAATAAGGCGTAACGCCGTGCCAGGTCATGGGGCGCTCCTCTCTCGCTCGCTCACGATCACGCAAAGTTTTGCGATAGGCCGCTTCATTAGCCCAGCGGCAGTCTTCACTTCGACGCTTCTAACGATCCCATGTTTGTCATGAAACAAGCTGTTCACGCGGCCTAGAGGCCATTGTCCTCGAGGGGCGGAATTGTCCACAAGGAGTACAACATCTCCTTCAGCAACATTGTCCTTTTGCTCGTGCCATTTCTGTCGAGAGATTATTGATCGAGGGTACTCTTGGATCCAGCGTTTCCAGAACTCGTCAGCGAGATACTGGACAACTCGGTAGCGTCGTCGGGCATAGCAATCTGTACTACGTGTCACTGTCGGTGGCGGAGTATTTTGTAGGGTTGATTTTCAGAAGGTGATTCGGTGTCAGCGGTAGGTCTTCTCCGATCTCCAGCGGTACTTGTGTAAGCGGTCTGGAATTGACAATGTCCTCCACTTCAACAAGCAGGGTGTGTAGAAGGTCATCATCGAGCGGCTTGCCCTGCACATAATGCCTGCAAAATAAATTTCACGGACCGGATCAATCGTTCCCAAGCCCCCCCAAAGTGGCTTGCAGCTGGTGGGTTAAATTTCCAGATTATATTTTTCTGTCTCAGGTAGTCGCCAACTTGATTGCGATTCCATTCTTCTATACATTCTCGAAGTATCCGCTCGCAGCCGACGAAGTTAGTGCCATTGTCGGAATACAGGTGAGTGACAGGACCTCGTCGGGCCGTAAAACGTCGCAGGGCATTTATAAACGCGTCGGTAGACAAGTCCGTAGCGACTTCTAGATGGATGGCGCGAGTAGTCATACATGTAAACAGACACCCATACCGTTTTACTTCACTTCTCCTTAACTTGGTCAGTAGCGGGCCGAAGAAGTCCACTCCTGTATGAGTGAACGGTGGTTCGTCAATTTGCAGTCTTGACGGCGGGAGATCAGCCATGATCTGTCTTTCGGGCCTTGCAGCTCTTCGCTGGCACAGTAGGCATCGGGACAGGATACGTCGGGTTGCAACTCTAGCATTTTGCACCCAGTAGCGCTGAAATAAAATGTTTAGAGTGTGATTCATACCAGAGTGTGCAGCATCAACACTGTGGCAGTGATCGATGAGTAAGTCAGTAAGGTGGCAGTTATCGGAGATAATGGCAGGGTGGCGTGCTTTGTAGTCAAGACGTGCATTGTCCAATCTACCTCCAACGCGTAATATGCCATCATTGAGAATAGGGTTCAGTTTGTAGATCGGTGACGTAGAAGGCGGATGTCGGATCGATTGCATGCGCATCCAATCGGGGAACTCCCGACCGTTGTACGTACCGCACGAGGGCGCTCTCAGCAGATCGAAGCTCCTCGGCGTCAATCGGCGATGTCGGAATTTTTGCAGTGTCCTTCTTTACCTTGTTCTTCAGGTAAGCACAAAAACGGAGAATCCAGGACGTGCTTATCTTCAATCGATGCAGGGACGAGAAATAACGGATGAATTTGTCCGTGGGTGAGCAGTTGGTAGCTGTCAGAAATACAGATTCGGGTTTTGGCAGGTCAAAACGTCGGTAGATTTGCGCCGTTGGTTGTGGCCGTAAAAACGTAGTAGGCCAGTCTTTAGCGGGACAGTGTAGAAACTTAGGGCCGGAATGCCACGTTCCTGTCTTCATCATGGTCCCTGCCGTCGTTCCACGTGACGCTTGATCAGCTGGGTTCAGTTTCGTAGGAACATGTCTCCAGTCGTGCACGCTTGTGTATGCTTCGATTTGAGAGAGGCGGTTTCGAGAGAAAACCGGAAAGATTCTTGCAGTCAGAGAAAAGGCTTTGTAGAACAATTGTCGAGTCCGTCCAGTAGATACACGGGCAATCGTCCAGTCCGAGTTCCCTTTTCACGGTTCGCGATAATTTTACTGCGTCAAGTGCAGCTTCGAGCTCCAATCTAGGAATTGTGTGCTTACCAGAATCGCAGAGAAGAGACTTTCCCATCACGAACGAACATAGTCGTGTTGTCATCCTCGAAGGTAGTTCTAAGGTAGCATACGCAACCACGGGCGGCGGTAGATGCGTCTGCAAATACATGGAGCTGTACTCCGGGGGTCGGATGACGGACTTGTGGTTTGAAGCACCGAGGAATTCTAATGCGGGTCAGTTCATTAAGGCTGTTGCACCAAGCTTTCCATCGCTCGAGCTCGGTGCCAGTGACCTCCTCGTCCCAGTCGGTTTTCATCAAGCAGAGATCTCTGTAAATAAGTCGGGCCTCCAATACAACAGGGGCAACAAAGCCTAATGGATCGAAAAGTGAATTGGTAACGGAAAGCATACCTCGTCGTGTCAGCGGTTTTGTCGGGATAGTGATGTCGAATCTGAACTCGTCGTCTTGGACACACCAATTGATTCCCAGAACACGTTCATGTACCTCTCCTCCTAGCGGAATATCTTGAATCACCTTTGCTCGATCATCGGCCGGAACGGATTCCATCACAGCGACACTAGTGGATAGCCACTTCGTCAGTTTAAAGCCACCCATTGAAAGTAGATTACGTAAATCCTTCACCAGTTGGATGCCGGCTTGATCATCAACGGCGGTTACGAGGCAGTCGTCCACATAAAAGTTATTCTTTACAACTTCGGCCACTCGTGGATGAAAAAACTTGCCAAATTCTCTGGCAGTTTCGCGCAGGCAGAAAGTTGCGCAGCACGGTGACGAGCGGGCGCCAAACAGGTGCACTTTCATGCGGTGCGGAACGGGTGATTTGGTCAGGTCGCCTCCTGGCCACCACAAGAATCTCAGAGCGTCACGATCCTTTTGGGCAACCAGAACTTGATGAAACATTGCTTCTATGTCGGATACGATAGCCACGCGTTCTCTGCGGAATCTCATCAACACCCCTACCAGCGGGTTCACTAAATCAGGGCCCTTCATCAGCTTGTCATTTATAGATTGTCCTTCGCATTTCGCCGCACAGTCATACACGATACGAACCTTACTTGGTTTCTTTGGGTTAATTACAGGGTGATGCGGGAGGTACCATAACTTGTTGGTAGTATTCACTTCGTCCTCTGGCACTACTTCTGCGTACCCATTGTCCAACATCATCGTCATGTATTTCGTATACTTTACGGAAAAATCGACATCTCTCGCCAGTCGCTTCTTCAAACTTGATAGTCTGCTCCTTGCCATTGGCAGGCTATCCGGTAAAACGGTGCTGTCGTCTTTCCATGGCAGCGGAAGTTGGTAGTGGCCTTCAACTCTTTCAATTCGGCGCGTCATTATATCGTAGGCCATGACGTCTTCTTTTGAGTACTTCATGCCAAACTCCGACGCCTCCTTGTGGCTTCGAAGCCAGGCACATCAATGTTTCCACGTCGTCGGTTGCAGCAGTATCGAAGGAGGGGAACACATCACCAAACGTCATTGATGAGTAAGTCCTTTATCGCCTCGTCATTTCCTGAGCCCGCTGGTGGCTTGAAGTGAGAATCCGGCTGCACCCTCTTCGTTCGGCAAGCTGTCCAGCGACGGTCCTTTTAACAGCCAGCCTAGGGGGGTCCGGATAGCGTCAGGCGTCTCGCGTGGATTTGGTGCGAAGCGACTTTCCAGACACCGGTGTGCCATTGCGTTGTCGTTGCCGATCAGTAGCATCACTTCACCATCGGGAATTTGTGGCAGGTCCACTCCACGAAGGTACTTATATCGGTTCAGTTTATTGGGCTCTGGAATCTTGCTCGGTGTAGCGGGAATTTCCTTAATGAGCGCAACGTCGGGCAGGTTAAGCTCTTCGCCGCCAGCAAGCGGAAGAACAGTTAACGAGACGGAAGTCGTTTTAACATTGATCGGTTCGGAAGTAGTCATTGTACACAGGTCAAAGTTCGCGGCGCGACCAGTCGGCGTAACTTGTAACTGATCAGCCAGTCGGTGGTCACAGAATGTGCGGTTCGCTCCGGAATCGAGAAGAGCGTACACTCTCGTCTCTTTGCCTCCGCTTCTAACGCGTACGGGGACAATGTCTAAATATGCGGAAGTCGGTACCACGGTGTTTTTCTTAGCGCTAAGCGAGTGCATGCATGCTTTAACGGTCGTGTTGCTCTCAAGTCTATCTGCAGGTCTGATGATCCATCTCGGGTCATGGAGCAAGGTGTGGTGGAAGTTGCCGGTGCAACCTTCTACACTGCATTTGATTTTATGTGGGCATTCTCGCACGGAATGGCCTGCCTTTAGGCATTTAAAGCATAGGCCGCATTCCCGGGTTACGCGCTTACGTTGCTCGTACGATTTATCCTTGAAGTCGCGGCAGGCGCCAATCAAGTGTGGTTTCTTGCAGACAGGGCACTGCAGCCCGGACGGTTTCGGAGTGGGAGCGGCAGCAGTGGGAGATTCGGCAGTCACGTTCACGTTATAAGCCGACACTTTCGGTTTTCGTGTAGTAGTTACTACAGGATTTGTGGACTTTAGCAGTAAACACTTTTCCATACACAGAGTTAGCTTCGCGACTCTGTTCTCTAACGAAGTTAGCAAAGTCTTTAAAAACAGCTACCGCACCTGTTTTGTCCTGTATACTCAGCGACTTGGATATCCATTTCTTTCTCAGTTCCAATGGTAGCTTGTTGACCAGCGTCGAAATGAAGCCAACAGAGTCTACCGTCGATTTTATCCTTGCCTTTTCCAGGGACGCGCAGCAGTTTCGGAGCAGAACGGCCAATTTCTCCAGCGCTTCGGGGTCATCTGCGGGCACCCTCGGGAATTCCTGCAACAAGCTCTCGCACCGTCGTGCTATTATATGGGGTTGACCATATCTTTCGAATAATTCTTGCATGGCCGTTTCGTAGCCATCATTTTCGTAATTATCTACGGAGTTATGCTTAATTTTCTCACAGACGGGCTCTGTGCAATGTTGGAGTAGGTATACTAATTTTAGGTCGTATGAGTCTACTTTGTCGGCAATATGTAGCTGGTATCGGTTGACGAAGGACCAGTAGTCCATCGGGTCTCCATTAAATTTTTGTACAACTGGTTTGGGTAGAAAGCGTTCACCTACCTCTTGGTGGTTTACGTGACGGAGTGGTGAATCTCGTCGGATACGAGTCGGTGATAGCTGAGTACGTCGTTGTTGATTGCGCATTGGGGAGCGATCAGCATATCGGGACGGTCGGTTCTGATGCTGTGTTGTCACGTGTTCTCTTTCGTCGTTCAACCGGATGTCGGACGGAAACGGTGGCAAATGACGTTCGGTTAAGGGAAGATGTGACAGAGCGCTGTCCTTAGGGCGCATAACGGGCGGGGCGTACAGAGTAGAACGTTGTGGTGGCTGCGCTGCGGTCGGTGTTATCTCGTTGCGTGATTGTTCAGTGGATGTAGTCTGCTCTAGAAGCGGTGTCGTTGAGCCAGCATATTGGCGGGTTTGAATTTCTTTGTGTCTGGCCTCAGGAAGCGATGCTTCCTCCCATGCCCTAGCTTCAGCTTCAGCCAATTCTAGTTTTCGCCGGGATTCACGGTCGGCGAGTTCCTCTTGTAATTTTCTTTCTCTTTCAGCTGCTTCAGCGAGCAGCTTGCTTTCTTCTTTTCTCTCTAAGTCTTGTTGTCGCGCAAGCCTAGCAAGTTCAAGCTTTACCTTGCTATCTTTTAGCTTAAAGCTGCGCATCGAGCTTGTAGTGCTTACAACACTTACTGATTCGTGCTTTTCATCGAGTGGTGTGGTTGAATTAGGTGGTGCTGGTATCTGCTTGGCTTCTTCAATGTTGTCCAGCCATTGTTCTACGCGGTGTTCTGGTTGGTTATCCATGGTCGAGAGGTACGGTTACGATGGGTTTGATCAGTTTGCTCAGTTTGAAAACGATGTTACTTCCGCGGGTGGAGTAACGGGGTTGCTTTGGTTTGAAAATAACTCGTATCGAATAAAAGAACAGACAGTTTGTGTCCTCGAATTATAATTGGCGATCAGAGTTCAAACGGTTACAGATGCGGAACGGAGGGGGGCAGGGACGATATGGACGGAGATGTTACGCAGTGGGGATGATACGTGGATGATACGGAGGGATGATACGGAGGGATGATACGGAGGGATGATACGGTTTTCTGTAAATTAAAAATAAAGGGACCAAAATCAATAATTGACGGGTGTACGTATGAAATAGTAAACAATTACACTCACCAAACTTTGGCTTTAGAACCGGAACGGAAAATACACGGTATCAGATAAATTACTGTGCTGCAGACTGTACGGTGACTAAATCAAAAAAGGAAGCATTTTCTAACACGCGGTCGGGTATAGATATGGTAACACAAACTCCCATTGTGACGTAATTTGGTTGTGATGCAATTTATGATTTATCATAGACATCAATAAAACATTAATGGGTCGAGATATCTTACAGATACTATCGCATGCCCGCAGGCTAGCACACTTATTGTGGGTTCGGCACGGTGCATTCTACCGGTAACTAGACAACCAAGCAATAAGTAGCTTATTTCGTTGTTTCGTTATTATGAGTTATCCGTTCAAATAAGTAAGGTTCAAGTTTTAAAGCTACACGATTCGTGGTAACAAACATTTAAAAGTTAAACGTCATTTTTTTCTTGGTTTTTCACTTCTAGTTGATGTTGTTTAAAATTGTTATAATTGGCTGGGATTAATTATATTTGAAACTGAACGCGACTTTATGTATTACTGGGGGAGTAAATTGGAATTGAGAAGCAAGCAAAAAAGCAGAAGTGTTGCAATATTGTTTAAAAGTAAATTCAACTACCCAAATACACTAAACAAAGATGGATGAAACGGATATTACGTATGCATCGACGTGATCGCCGAAGAATGCTGCTATGGAGCATATTAGTCTGGTGGTTAAGTGCGACTCCTTTCAACCGATAGGTTGCAGGTTCGAAACTGGTCGCTAGCTCGGATAGGATATTCATGTTTTATCCCCGTGAATGGGAAAACCTAGGGGGTTATCACACGGGCAATCGTCAGATCACCTCGCGCCCATCGTCGGGTTACCGGAGCTGTTGCAGTGTGTTGTATATGATAGACACGTTCCTTCAATTTGGTAGAACCCATTAATCCGCTGGGTTTAGGC
>CH003022.1:30047-63986 GCA_000149265.1 Ciona savignyi
CATGTCCGTAAAGTGCCTTGCCCTAGACACAACCGACTAGCTAGCGACCAGTTTCGCACCTGCAAACTTTCGATTGAAAGGCGACGCACTTAACCGCTAGACCATCGGGCCGGACAAAGCTAGTTGGTTGTGTCATAGGGCAAGGCGCTTATAGCAGACATTTCCTGAACCCAGCGGATTAATGGGTTCTACCAAATTGAAGGAACGTGTCTATCATATACAACACACTGCAATAGCTCCGGTAACCCGACGATGGACGCGAGGTGATCTGACGATTGCCCGTGTGGTAACCTCCTTGGTTTTGCAACTCACAGGGATAAACATGTTCACCCTATCCTCCTATCCTATATGTTATCACGTTGAAAGGTTGAATTGGTCGATGATGTATTTCATATATTCCGGCTGATTGGTCTAACGGTTAAGTGCGTCGCCTTTCAATCGAAAGGTTGTAGGTACGAAACTGGTGAATATCCTATCCTCCTATCCTATATACCAAACAAAGAGGTGACACATAGCATGTAATCCACGTGTGAACGACCACTATTATAAAACCCCTGTTGAGTGCCCGATATATTATTCCGCATGCAGAAACGATCGGGTTCCCTGGCTACCTAATCACCCTTGGTATATCTTATACAAAGGTTATAAGGTTTGTTGCTGCCAGCAGATACTAATGGCTTCCTGAGTTACCAATCCAAACTTAATATCCATGTTTTTCGATTAAAGTATTCACGTTGGTGTGTTAACAAACGACAATAGAAACAAAGAAATTAATTTGTGTTTTATGTTATTGCGGTGGTTTCGTAATTATTTTAAATGGTGTATTTTTCATTGATATTTAATAATGTAACCCCAATGAAATGCCTAAAATACGGGAAAATGGCGGATGTGCTAATATTCTTGGACTTGATGGGAGTTCCCCTAACATGATTTATTCACAATTCGTCACTTTATATCTCATACATTTCAACCAGAACTTCTAACATGTTCAACTCAATATTTAAGGTTTAACAGCCACGTCATTTTTTTTAACTTGCAATGTGTCTATTCACTGACGTGTTTTAACTACTGTAGTTTTGCCTACTGTAGTTTTTATCCTTTCTTCATAATTTATCCTATTCTTTTTCATTGTAACGAAGCAGCAAAAAAATAAACTTAATATTTTCCTTTTATTCCTTCTATTGATGGGGGGTTCACGCAGACTACGGTATTGGGGGTTCCCCGGATAATGATCTATGGTGGTTGTGACGTATTCACATATTTTTGTTCGCGTTCAAATTCATTATCGATTTGTTTTGGTTTTAAAAGCTGATTTATACTAGAGTGTTAACCACGTGTTTAACCACCACTATTTGTAAAACACATGTTGTATGCCATATATTCATGCTACAGGGTCCCTAACCACATTTTGTATAATTTTTATACACTGAATATCTGGTTTTTATTTCTGCAAGCATAAACGCATGGGTCCCATAGTTATAAAACCAAACTTCTTCTCCATGTGTAGGTAAAAA
This sequence comes from Ciona savignyi, assembly GCA_000149265.1. Lineage (NCBI taxonomy): Eukaryota > Metazoa > Chordata > Ascidiacea > Phlebobranchia > Cionidae > Ciona > Ciona savignyi. Next base: position 31,562 of record CH003022.1, read on the forward strand.
AGAACAATCGTGTCATCGTGATAGAGCTAAATTCTTTAAACAGTTCGATTTAGTTTTTCATGGCTTCGGGGAATCCCCCTGAGCTTGGTAAATAAGTTTCTGTTTTTACATATGTGGGTCATGTTAACTATCAATGCTTAAAGTTTTAATCCTGGAGATGTCAGTGCAATGTGGCATGCTTGGCACAATCAGAAGTCAGGAACATATCTTCGTTTTTAAGGGAGTTACCCTAAGTAAATGTTTTCTTTATTTTAAGTTACACAGGGTGGATAACGATCTAGCAATTCACAAAATCTGATCAAAATTAGAGCAGCCGGTTAAACGCTATTTACCAAAAAGCTATTTTTTTTAGAAAAATAACCGTTTTGGATTTTAACGTCTCCGGGGAATTCCCCTAGATTTATCACCCACAATTTTGCTCCTGCGTATCTAGACCATGTTGTCTAACAAATAACAAAGCTTTATTACTATTTTATTATTCCTTCTGGTAGATGTCGGGGCGTCATGCCATGCCTGTCACAATTATCATTTAACAGCAAAAGTTTAATTTTTAGGGTATTTCCCTAGGTAATTTTTTTATTTCTTTCAAGTGTTTAATCAGTGCCTAGTGCACTTACATTCCACCTAATCTTATTTAAATTGGAGCAGCTGTTTAATCGCTATGCCACAAAAAGGTAATTCTTTTTATAAAAAATACCGTTTTGGTTTTTAACCTCCCAGGGGAATTCCCCTTGATTTATCACCCAAAATTTTGGTTTCTGCATATCTAGACTATGTTGTCTAACAAATGGCTAAGTTTCATTACGATTCCATTATTCCTTCTGGTAGATGTGAAAAACACAACTGACCTAATGTACTTCTGTAGAAATCTAAAAAAAACTATCGTGCAGCAAAAGTTTGGTTTTGGTTGCAAAGCTCGGATTCTAAAAATTAATAAAAAATATGTTGTAAATTTATAAAGGCATGGCCCCCTAAAAATTTCTGTACGCCCTCTGGCTCTGGGGAGGCGTGTCCCCCTGTTAACAACCAATGCTTTAGGCTTTTCCACACCAGAACGACATTTTGGCGTAAGCATGTTTGTTGTTTTGGTCGATTCACATAAACAACAACCTTGTACATGAGATTTTTATGGTAGTAAATGGTAAAATGCAATTTTTCATGGGCAGTGGCTTTTAGCATCAATAATTGCATTGCCAAAATGCAACAATACAAATATAACACTTAATTCCCATAAACTTATTTTTTGTCTTGTAAGTGAAAATTCAGAAACAGAAACAAGTTGAATATGTATATCAAATGTGACTAACGCTGGTATGCATTTGTGTTTACATCATGAGTGGACCAGTTCCAGTAATTCAAGTTCATCATCTGACAAAACTGATACCGATATGGAAATAATTTGCAATGAAACAGTCTTGTGGTTGTAGAATATCAATTTTACTTTTGCAAACCAGTGCCGGTAACTGAAAAGTACATACCAGAGGCTAGATTTTGTTTTCAAACTAGATTTATTATCACTATTTTACTAATTTACATTCCTGTATCCATTTCGTGCTGTGCAGTATATTGTTAATGTTTTAATAATTACTATGCCATACTTCTCCTGTTGGTTAAGGAACAGCTAAAATAACCTGAGTCTCCTCAAGTACAGTCTATAGAAATGTTTCTTTTCTATAATTGGCTACAGTCTAAAAGTAAATCAAAAAAAAGTAAATTTGTCAAACTTAAAAAAATCTGATTTTTTCCAGGTATTACAGTAGCATGTTTTGTTTATCCAAATATAGTATTTATCCAAAAGTTTGTTGGTGTTCTATGACGATAGTGCTTTATATATCAATTAAAAATAATGATATCTTCACCTTTATTTTCATAATATTTTCTATTATAAGCGTATATCCATACTCGCGCAAAATGCCGGACAAAAGACGTATAGGTATGAATCGCCTAAAATAAAAAAACGAAAAACACACTTTCGACAAAAGAGGTTTTTGTCAGACGCACGACAAAACAAACTTACAACAAAAACGTTTTTGTCGTTTTGGTGTAAAACCCGGTCTCTGTGCACCCTTGCACAATACCTTCTCCCTTATTCCCTGTGAACTGTTGAACGATATTAATCCCTGCGCCAGATGTTCCTGGATAATCCCCCTCCCCACAATAGTCACCACCCTGAGACGTCGGGCCTTTGTCTGTCTGTTCCAAAACGTGCTTTAAACCAAAAAGGGTCTAAGAAATCGACCAACAAAACCGATTAAATTAATTAATCTGAGTATGTCTTACTGAAATTCAAAATATAAAATACATAAATAATTATAATACACAATTACAATATGTATTGCAGGATTTTAATATAACAAAAAAAAACAACGTATTTTTCTTAAAATGTTTTCCCAGGACTTGGGTCATATCTGCTACAGAAATATGGTTTATAGTCAAAATGTGTAGCTCAGATGGATGCAATTAGTACATGTTTGTCACTCTAGTTTAAACTTAAAAAAAAGTATACTGTATAAATATATATATATATATATATAGGCTATGTTATACATCTGTATGTATGTGTTGGTGTAGGATGTTGCAATATGAAAATGAGGATTTATTTTAAGACATTAAAAATGTGCCATCTACCTGAAGTGCAAAGACTTATTGCTGCTAATTTTACCGAAGAACCCTCATTGGACGCTTTAAATGTATCTTATTCTGAACGTTTGGATGTTTTGAAACGTCGCGTCGACATATATATGAAGCAGAATGTCTCTGTTGGAGCCTTTGAAGCCCAAAGTGATAAACTAATTGCGGTGAACGTTGGCACAGTGCGGGTCAAGTCGGAAATGGGAAATTCGTTGGAAACTAACTCCCAAATTATTCAACTTCAAAAGGAATACCCCTGGCTTGCAATAAAAACAAGGCTATTCAAGCGTTTGGGAGAAGAAGACATTTTTGATTTAATCGATGCTAAGAAAATATATACTGGTCAAATGCTAACAATTGAAAAGGAGTATGCTAATCAAGGCCTGGCCGCCGTTTTACTGCATGAAATGGAAAACATAATTGCAGCTGAAGGATGTGACTATGTGCTGGCTTTGGTAATGTCTGCATATGGTTCCAAGCTTGCCACAAAATTGGGTTACACTGTACTTCGAAGCATAGATATGCGTTCTTACGTTGATGAACAAACTGGAGACAACCCATTTATTAAGGTCGCTCCACCACATCACATTGCAAGTCTATTTTACAAACGGTTAAAAAACAAGAGCAAACTTTAAAAGGAACTTCCTATAAAGCCCACAAATGCATATTTCAAACTGCAATGACTTTGTGAAACTGTATTTTTAGCTGTATGGTGCTAATTAATTATTTTGGTTGTTAATTTCGGAATAATTGCTTATTTGTCTTTCTAAATAAATTACCTGAAACTAAAAAGAAATGCAACTTTAATAGGCCAACAATGGTTAGGGATCATGTTCTATTTATTATTTTGTAATGTCATTTACTTAAATCTGTCAATGCTAATTTGTACTTTAATCTATTGAACATAGTATTTTCGCAAAAATACACACTTCTTAGTACTGTACTAATCACAACACAAATTTCTGTAAACAAAAGTTGTTTGTTTGAAGTGTTTTGTAACTGCGAAAATTTAATGTTTATTTTTTTATTTGATTTCTATGTTCAGATGTGAAAATAAGCGTGTTCAAATGTGTTCGCAATATGGCATTACATTATATTCTATTGATTTAATTGAAACCAAAAGAATTCTAAAAGGCCACGAATAGTTGTAAGTAATTGCGTTTTTATGTTTTATTTGTAATACCATTTATATATGTAATTGCTAATTCGTTCATTTACCATTTCGCAGAAAACTCAATTTACTTGGAACAATAAACATCTCACGCCCGAAGAGTCGTTTCACTTAACTTGGGGTATTTAACTTTTTATACGGTCAAAAACCCCCAAACAAATATTGTAGCTAGCTGTCTGTCAATTCGGCAGTTATGTAACGCGCACAAGGACTCGTTTGTTTTGGTTTGGTTTGGTTACATTTCATATCGTTCACACACACGCCTTATATACACTTTTAACAACACCATTTTATACAATTTTAATACACTGTTTTACGCCTTTTGTTTGTTTCCTTTTATTTTACACACTTTGCACCTTTTAATCATTTTTATCTTGCTTGCCTATTTTTACACGCACATTTTATCTCTCGGGGTGTTCAAGTAATTAACGTTCGGTGCTGTGCTAAATTAACGTGATGTCTTTGAATTTGAATTTCTAAAAATCAGTTCTCTCTTGGGTGGTAAACTGTGCAGACTTATTTTTAATTAAATTTACGAACATTTCATCACAAATGTTTTAAATTAAAGCTTTTCTTTTCGCTGTAGTGAAATGAAGCTAAATTCCCAAAACAGCCCGATTTATTTTTTCATGGTTTCAGGGAAATCTCCTAGGTTTAGTAGATAAGTTTCTGTTTTTACAAGTGGGTCATGTTATGTAACTACTCTTAAAATTTTAATCTGATTTGTCGACTCCTTGTTGGATATGTAGCAGCACTCTGCTCTTTGACGGGTTTTGCCAGAGTAAAAGAAGGGGTAAACAAAGGTTAGGTATTTTATTGGGTATTTACGCAAGGTGCAGCAAGGAAGAGCGCTGTACACAGGGCATAGCTTAGGTAGGTAGAGGGTAAGATTGAAAGAGCGGGTAGTCCAAGCGAGGACCAACCAAATTGCTCTCTCATATTACGAAATCTCATACAGTTTATATAAGACACATAACAGGAAACACATGTTTGTATACACGAGACGTGGACGCTGTTAATCAGAAAACTCGCGGGAAATAATTCATCGACGGAAATGTCGAAAACAGGAAATTAATCGCGACTTCCCATGCACAAAATATGGACACATGGCATGGCGCGATCTAGTTGTTAAAATATATAATAATACAATTATAAACGTGTGGGATTTCCACAGATATGTCAGTGCGATATAGCATGCCTGTCACAATCATAATTCAGTAACATATCTTCGTTTTCAAGGAAATTACCCTAAGTAACTGTTTTCTTTTTGTTAATTAGCACAGAGTGTCTAATGGTCTAACATTTCACCAAATCTAAACAAAATTAGATCAGCCGTTCAAGCGCTATGCCCCCAAAAGCTAATTTATTAGAAAAAACGGTTTGGTTTTTTAACGTCTCAGGGGAATTCCCCTTGATTCATTACCCAAATATTTGGTTTCTGCATATCTAGACCATGTTGTCTTACAAATGTCAAATTTTCATTGCGATTTTATTAGTTCTTTTGGTAGATAAAGGTGTTTTGTAAATACTAGTGTTTTTATAAAGCGAAAACGTTGCAAGCCCTTGTAATTGGTCCGACGGTAGGCCGTTAAGACAGCGTCCTGAGAAACCTAGAAATCCTGTAACTGTTACATGTTTGTTTTTGTCGTTTTAGTTTAATTTATTTTTTGTTTCCAAAACGAAAACACGAAGCGGGACTATCGGTAAAAATTTGGTAAACGGGAAAAAAACGGCAAAATGACAGTCGTTAGAACACGTCTAAAAAAAGAAATGGACTATTAAAATTCTGTATCATTTGACGTGGCCGCTAAACCCAATTAAAAAAAATAAAAAATATTAAAAATAATTAAATAATTGTTTATAAAATAAAAATTGCACTAAGCCTCGAAGAAAAGTGTGCGGTAAAGCGACCCGTGCAATGGGGGAGTCGGCTTTAGGAGAAGGGGTGGCCCGGAAAGTGTGGGCCGCAGTGGAAAAAGAAAAACCCCAAAAATGAAATTCCACTGAAAAGTTTCAAGTGCAACACTTACCAAGGCATTTAAAAGTATATTAAGTAAAAATGAAATACATAAATTAACTAGAGAGTGTAAACCACGTGTTTAACCACCACTATTCTTAAACACATTTTGTATGCTATATATTCATGCAAGCAGGGTCCCTAACCACAATTTTTACACTGAGTATGTAGTTTGTTTCTGCTAGCATAAACGCATGGGTCCGAGGAAACAATCCAATCTTGTTATCCATGTTCATTACACAATGTATGTTATTGTCAGATATGTGCACGTCAGGTCCATGTTATTCAACATTCCAGAAAGTTTTAACCATACTGCAATAGTTTTGTTTCTGCAAGCATCTACGCATGGGTCCGATAGTTATCAAACCAAACTTCTTTTCCATTTGTAGTTAAAAAAACGTGTTAACGAACATTTCAACATAAATGTTTTAAGTTAAAGCCGTGTCCATGTCCATACACAAGTTAAAGCCGTGTGCATATATGTCAAGCGCTATAGTGAAATGAAGGTAAATTTAACCACCACTATTTGTAAAACACATGTTGTATGCCATATATTCATGCTACAGGGTCCCTAACCACAATTTGTCATTTATACACCGAGTATGTACTTTGTTTCTGCAAGCATAAACGCATGGGTCCCATAGTTATTAGACTAAACTTCTTTTCCATGTGTAGTTGAGAAAAGAATAAACGTCTTAAATTTACGAACATTTTACCACAAATGTTTTAAATTAAAGCTTGTGTTCAAGCGTGGTGGTAAAATAAAGCTAAATTTCCAAAATAGCCCGATTTCATAGTTTCAGGGAATTCCCCTGGGTTTAGTAGATAAGTTTCTGTTTTACATATGTGGGTCATGTTATGTAACAATTCTTAAAGTTTTATTTAGTTTTGTCGACTCCTTGTTGGATATGTCAGTGCGATATGGCATGCCTGTCACAATCACAATTCAAGAACATATTTTCGTTTTTAAGGGAATTACCCTACGTAAATGTTTTCTTTCTTTTAATAAATTGACTCAGAGTGTTAAATGGTCTAACATTTCACCAAATCTGATCAAAATTAGAGCAGATGTTCAGCGCTATGCCCCAAAAAGATAATTTATTAGAAAAAAACGTTTTGGTTTTTAACGTCTAAGGGGAATTCCCCTGGATTCATTACCCAACATTATAGTTTCTGCATATCTAGACCATGTTCTCTTACAAATGTCAAATTTTTATTGCCATTCCATTACTTTTTCTGGTAGATGTCGGGGCGCTATGCCATGCATGTTGCTATCATGATTTGAGGAAAAAATCTTAGTTTTTAGGGTATTTCATTAGGTAATCTTTTTTATTTGTTTGATGTGTTAAATCAGTCACTATTGCACTTACATTCTACCAAATCTGATTAAAATTGAAGAATCTGTTCAAGCGCTATCCCGTAAAAAGCTATTTTGTCAGAAAAAATACCGTTTTGGTTTTTAAGGTCTCAGGGGAATTTCCCTAAATTCATCACCCACAATTTTGATTTCTGCATATCTAGACCATGTTGTCTAACAAATATCAAATTTTATTTGCGATTCCATTACTTCTTTTGGTAAATGTCGGGGTGAAATGGCATGCTTGTCACAATCCTGATTTAGGAACAAAATCCTATTTTTTTGGGTATTTCCCAAGGGAATTTTTTTTATTTTTTTAGGTGTTAAATAAGTGACTTATTACTTACATTTCAAAAAATCTGATTAAAATTGGAGCAGCTGTTCAAGCGCTATGCCCGAAAAAGCTAAAAAAATTAGAAAAAAATACCTTTTAGGTTTTTAACGTATCAAGGGAATTCCCCTGGATTTATTACCCAAAATTTTAGTTTGTGCATATCTAAACCATGTGGTCTAACAAATGACGAAGTTTCATTGGGATTCCATTATCCCTTCTGTTAGATATCGGAGCCACAATCCATGCCTGTCACAATCTTGCTTTAGAAACCTATCTTCATTTTTAGGGTATTTCCCTAGGTAAATATTTTGTTTCTTCTAATTGGTAACGCAGTGGCTAACACACTACTATTTTACCAAATTTGATCAAAATTGGAGCAGCCGTTCATGCGCTATGCCCGAAAAAGCTAAATTTTTTGAAAAAAATACCGTTTTGGTTTTTCACCTCCCAGGGGAATTCCCCTAGGTATATTACCCAAAATTTCGGTTTCTGCTCATCTAGAGCATGTGGTCTAACAAATGACTAAGTTTCATTGCGATTCCGTTATTCCTTCTGGTAGATGTTGAGGCGACATGCCATGCCTGTCAAGCGTTTGACGAAAAAAAAGAAAAAAAAAGAAAAAAGAAAAAAAAAAAACGGACAAAAACAATATGTGTCCCATTTTTTCAAATGGGACCCATAATAATTAAAATTAATTAGAAAAAACATTATTGTGCAAAACAATATTGCACTTTAAAATTATTTAAATTATGTAGAAAAACATATTTTGTGCAAAACAATATTGCACTTTAAGTATGCATAACAATTATGCATAGTACAAACAATAAGTAGGCAAAGACTGCCTAACTGACAAAACTAATATTAAATAAAAATGAAAAATGAATAAACTATGCAGCAAGTTCCGGAAAAATAAATTCTTGAGATGGTGATTTATAGTGACGCCACAACAACAGAAGAGCCTCCTGCCGTCACTAGATCTTCCAATGCTCTGAAAAATAGAAAATCTGGACAGTAGGGTTCTTAAATAAAACAATAGTAAAAGAAAGAGAAATAAAAAGGCTTTTACTTGTAAGTGATACATGCGGGTGCAGGTGAGCTAGTGTGCGACTTTAGTGGTGGTTTGATGTGAAGCATTCTAGATACAGGGTAACTGTTAGGGCCGGCTAAATGTAAACATCAACAAAAATCCACTTCAAAATATTATTGCCATCGGCTTACCATGTAACAGTTACAGCCTGAGGTGTAATATGGTGGAACGAATTGGTGAGTAATCATGTGGACAAAAATAAAGTGGTGTATTAAAAAATAAAAATAAAAAAATAACATCTATTGCAGGTGTTACATTAAAAGATTGAGGTGATAAAACAAAGACCACAAAGAATAAAACAAATCAAAACATAAAAGAGTTAGAGAAGAGTGGTAGAACAAAGGGTAAAATATACTAGTGGTGTGATAGTAAGAGGGAATTTAAGAATGGGTTAGGATATTATAAGAATAAGCTTAGATATAGATAAGATTATGTATGTTAACCAAGAATTATTTTTACTGAGATACAAGGAATTGTAAAAGTGGGCCAAAAGTGGGGTTTTATACCACCGAACCTCCCTAAATTAATAGCAGTTATAGAAAAATATTTCTACTATAGAGTGTCAACCACGTGTTAACCACCACTCTTTTTAAAACGCTTAAAATTCTCCAACTATGAAGACCCTGAAATGTATCCTACGATTTAAACTCCGTCTCAAAAGATTTCTTTTTTTGTGGTTCATAAACTGACACGGTGAACCATTGGGTCTAAACCTGATTAAATTTTGAATACCACGCCATAGGAAATTAGAGCAAAGGTTTTGAAACACAAATTAAAACACTATTTTTATGGGTTCCCTTCGATTCCGAAGAAAACAAATTTTGAATTTTTCTGCGAAACGCTGGTGATAGGCACGTCTGGTTGTCCGGTTAATTTCTACTAAATTTAGAGAATAATTCGAATCACAAAAACATACCAATAATTTAAATTACCTAGCGTACCCCGGGGAACCCCCCAAAATAGAATCGGTTTAACCAATCATCAATAAAATCTTATTACGCGTATAAATGAGATGGAAACAGAAAGTTAAGATAAATAAATATAAAATTCAATTAGGAACAAAAAAGAGTGGCATCTCCCAAACCTATCTTTAACTAGACCTACCATAGGTCCCGGTTTGGTCGGGACAGTTCCAGTTTAAACGTCTGTCCCGATGTCCCGGTTAGCAAATGTCCGGAAATTTACTTTACTGAAATTTTCAAAATTAAATCAAATCTAATGCAAAAATTATAAAATAATTCCATATCAAAAGGCAACTTTGCTTTAACTCGAGGATTATTTTATTTTCTTAATTTTTTAGCTTATTAGGTTGAGTAAAATACCGCGCGTATAGCTTGAGAAATCCTTTAGAGAATAATGGGTGGCGTTCATTTCTGTCATTATTCCATTGATTTTAACGAAAGTACAGCAATTGTTTTATTAAAAGCCATTTTAGGTATGCTTGGAGTTGGAAAAGGCATACAAATTTGCCAAGCTCAATTAAGATTGAAAGTTTTTTATGTAAACAATCAATCGCATTGTGGGTTGACGAACAATGAATACAAATGCTGTCATAGATGTCCCTATTTGCTGGTCTTTACTAGTTACACACCCATTTACCAGGTTTCTAAATTTGTTTAATATATATTTATTTAGTTGTAAGAGTGCTATATTCAATATATTTATATTTTTTTACTTGAAAAAACGGATGTGCTCGTTGCTGAGAGCTTTGTTGTATGTGAGTCGTATATATCGGTCACTATTGGCCACACGACCCTACATTTCTTTAATGTTTGGGTTAAACTTTTATACCGTGATAACTTGTGTATTTCCTGTGTTTTAACCATTGTAGTTTTGCCGATTATCCTCCTTTTTTAATAATTTATCCCCTAATAGTCCGGCCCGTTGGTCTAACGGTTAGGTGCGTCGCCTTTGAATCGAAAGGTTGCAGTTGCGAAACTGGTCGCTAGCTAGTCGGTTGTGTCCTTGGGCAAGAAACTTATCGGAAAGTGCCTAAACCCAGCGAATTAATGAGTTCTACCAAATTGAAGGAACATGTGTATCATATACATCATACTGCAATAGCTCCGGTAACCCGACGATGGGCGCGAGGTGATCTGACGATTGCCTGTGTGATAACCCCCTAGGTTTTCCCATTCATGGGGATAAACATGAATATCCTATTCCTAATATTCATTATTGTACTAAAGAAGCAAAGTCAAAATAATCCAAACTTACTAAATTCTATCACCAGGATATATTGCGGTGCATTAGACTTTACGCTGCGTGAAATAGTTTTGCGTCAAACGACAAAAGTTGCAGATTGTTAGAATCGTCGAAGTATTCGTCACTTCCCGGATGTGACGTCAACTAATCGAACAACAACATTCGGGAATTAATCGCGGTTTAAATCAACAATGGTGGTTAATCTGGAATAACGTCCCCGTGATATTGTTACGTCATAACAGCAATGGTTTATGTCGTCACAACGACAATCACGTGGTATTAATCGCCTTTTTCGCCTTTTTTCGCGCCAATAAATAGCCATGTTGTATTGTGACGTGATAAACACTATGGAATCTACATTACCACGTCACAATGTCGGTTATTCGTCATTCAAGTTATTCGAGCATGACGGTATGGTGACATGGACTGATGACGACACTTCCTGTTACGTATCAGATACGTCACGTTCGTTGCTAAGCGATGCTGATGACGAAATGACGGAAGTTGATCACAAGATGGCGTTGGAGTACAATGAGAAGATGATCGTCACAATCGACCAACCTTTCGTCACTACTTGTGACGTCAACAATAACAAACAAGATGATGCGGTTGATGACGTCATACGGCCTATGACATCACGATGGTTCGTGCTTGGAATTCATCTGTTTCTCGATCTTCAATCGATCGTTCCTCTCCGTCGTGTTCGGACAGATTAATGACGTCATTTCCGATTATTACGTCGTCAGCCCCGGAGCCGCTGATTGGTTGACAAATTCTGCAACCATGGCAACGCTGGTATCAGTCCCATTGGTTGCCATGGCAGCGAAACGTGGAACAAATCTCCGCAAGATGGCGTTGTGGATGACCGGAAGTGCGTCACTGGGAAGCGCGATGCTAACAATGGCGATGACGAACCGGAAGTTTGGCTTCGCAGTCGCGATTCTCGGACAATCGATAATGGGAATAAACAATGCCATCGCGATGTCGATTCCGCCGCTAGTGGCCGCTGTTTGGTTTCCAGAATCGGAACTGACGTCATCTATGGCTTCCGCGTTTATCGCGGTTGGAGCCGGTGACGCGATGGGTTCGATTATTCCACCGACCATTGTTACGTCAAAAGATGGAACAATGGATGACGTCACTATTCTAGAACAAGTTCGATTCCGACTGATTGTGATGTTCTCCGTCATTTCCGGTTTGACCATTGTGACGTTTTTCATCGCGATCGCGTTCTTGGAGGACAAACCGGAAGTTCCCCCCAGCAAAGCTCGATTGTTACGTCAGAAACCGGAATGCTCGTTGCTTGGCAACAAGGAATTCGCGCTGGTCGCGATCTTGTACGGCGTTTCGGCGGCGTCCGGAGCCAATAGCGTAACTTTGCTTTCGTCACTGACACGTGACGCAATGAGGGAAATCCCAGGCAATTATGACGTAGTATCCGGTCAAATTATCGACGTTGATGTTCATCTGCTTTTCTATTGGTCCATTCATAGCCGGGCGAGCACTGGACCGGAACAAGAAGTTTCAAACGACGGCGCTGATTGGTCTAGCGGGGTTGGTTGTCGGGACAACCGGTATCACGTGGTCGCTGAGCGCGGGAAGCATAATAGGGCTTATGACGTCACACGCGATTTTGGGATCATTCATGGGGATCGCGGAAACCGCGTTGTTCGAAGTTGCCTCGGAAGTGACGTTTCCTCACCCGGAAATGATGTTTTCGTGCATACTTGTGACGTCATGGATGGCATTCTTCATCGTCCACCCAATCGTAGGAAGGATCGCACTGGGGAATTCCCCGGATTGGATAAAAGGATCGACTCTTGCGTCACTTCCGCCCACTATATTCGCTGTAGCAAGTTTCGTCATCGCGATTCTCTTCCTACGACCCACTTATAATAGAAGAAAGGCGACTATGACGTCAGAAAGAACCCCATTGTTGTAACCTATTGTCGCGACTTTCGTCACAATGCCAATTAAAAATAAATACAACCAATTGTGATGTCATAGATTTATTCTTATTATATAAACAAATTGAAGGTGCATTGTTACGTCACAATCTAAAACAATCTTAAAAGAAAAGGCAGAGGATGACGATATTGTTACGTCACAAAGCATAAACTTTTAAGCGACGTCTAATTGCAACATAGAAATATTATACAGGAATAGTGCCCCCGTGTGGTAGCACTGTGGTGCAAATCTGCCGCTTGAGGCGCCCGCGAGCCGACCGATTATTGACGTCATTTCCGCGAGAAACTTCGGCATCGGGGGTTCCCCACGTGCAATCCGACGCGAAACGACGATTAATTTTACAATTAGAGTTTTTCGGAACGCTACTGGATGTGACGTCATAAGTGCCGATTCGCGGGCGTCGGGAGAAGACGCTTCCGCCGCGACGAACAATGGAAGACCGCGAGATGTCGCTAATACTGTCCCCGGAAATCGCTGATTGGTCCGCGAATTCGCGTCGTCGTCGCCTCACTTCCGATCTCCGAAGTTTGACGTCATCTTTCTTCGGGCTGACGTCATCATTGCTAGTGATGAGGTCAGTTTTCGTCGGAGTGATGTCAGCACCACCGGAAGTTACATCATTTATCAGCGTGTTGACGTCATTGCACCTTGAAGTAACGTCACTGTTTCTACTGGTGGTGATGTCATTCTTCCTACAAACAGCATCATTGTTTCTTGGTATGACATCATCTTTCCGAGTAATGACGTCATCTTTCCGAGTAATGACGCAAAGTTGCGCGGATGAGCGAGCATGGCATCGAAGAATGTTCGAGTTGCAGTTGCTATTCGTCGGCTCTCCAAGTGTGACGTCATAAACGTATCGAACATCGGTGGTGACGTCATGAGACCCGCAGAAACACGGGGGCTGCAAGTGAATAACGATTATGACATCATCAATGACATCATATACCCATACCTTGTAAGTTTCAATAACTTTGCTTGGAGACACATGTGTGATGTCATCATCATGGTGGTTAGCAACGGTTGCTAGGTCCTCGTCGAAGCCACTCGAAGTCCCATCACTTTCACCATTAGGTGGCGGCGGTGTGGTCACAATTGGACGATGACTCTTAATTTCTCCCGGGTCATTGTTGCTATGGAGATAACAAGATGTTGATGACATCATATAATATATTGATGACATCATATAATATGTCGATGACATCATATAATATGTTGATGACATCATATAATATATTGATGACATCATATAATGTTGATGACATCATGTAATATATTGATGACATCATAGATACCTGTTGATTTCCTCGAGCTCGAAGGAATCTGGTTGGTTGAAATGTAAAATGAGATTCTTTAACGCGATTGGTCGATTCGCTGAGTGACTCACTGTGATGTCATAATCATCCATTAGGGCAAAACATTAAAAGCCATTGTGATGTCACAGTACATTAACACTTAATGGATGCTGAAACGATTGTTTCCTCACAAACACAAACATGGTGATGAATGGAAGAAGAAAATAAATGAATTCGGAAACAAATTTGGCTGGAAATGAAGCCAATATTCGGCCACTAGGTGAAACAAATATTAACAATAACTCCCACCACACGAGGGAGCAAATCCCACCTTCCGACGATTCTTCGTTGACCTTAGGAAGGAGGTCGAACGACGATTGTCGCGATTTCGCCGAGAACCTTCGTCTGTTCTTTGTCCACTGGGGGGCAGCCTTCTTCACATCACCTGTCTGAATATCTCCATGGCAACCAATCATGTCATCACCGTGGTTACCATGGCAACCAATCATGTCATCACCGTGGTTACCATGGCAACCAATCAGGTCATCACCGTGGTTACCATGGCAACCAATCATGTCATCACCGTGGTTACCATGGCAACCAATCATGTCATCACCGTGGTTACCATGGCAACCAATCATGTCATCACCGTGGTTACCATGGCAACCAATCATGTCATCATCGTGGTTACCATGGCAACCAATCATGTCATCACCGTGGTTGCCATGGCAACCAATCATGTCATCACCGTGGTTACCATGGCAACCAATCATGTCATCATCGTGGTTACCATGGCAACCAATCATGTCATCACCGTGGTTGCCATGACAACCAATCATGTCATCACCGTGGTTACCATGGCAACCAATCATGTCATCGCCGTGGTTACCATGACAACCAATCATGACATCACCGTGGTTACCATGGCAACCAATCATGTCATCATCGTGGTTACCATGGCAACCAATCATGTCATCACCCTGGTTACCTTGGATTTGACGTCATCATCGTCATGGTGATGCAAAAGCCATTCCTCTGTTTTGTTAATGCTCTTTGTGACCTCATCAGTGACATCACCTAAACCCATTGTTATTAGCATCAACTAATATTATGATGTCACAATACCTTGATTGTTGGTCTTTGTTACACGGGTGTTGAATGGCGCCGGGGTGAATCGAGCTAGAATCTGTGAAGAAACCGGTCGTTAGGTCACATGATCATCCACACATTGCAACATCACCGACTCAGCTACTAATGCTGAGTTTTCATTCATTTCCTGTTTATGTGAAGTCTCATCTCTCACTTTATCCTTTGTTCTCTTTATTTTTGAACACAAGCAAAGCATGTTTCATTACATTAGTTTCAATTATTACTTTCCTTACATTTATTCTACGGTGAGAGATAGCATGGTAAAGGCAATCTGTAGTGAATGATTAAACTCAGGTTTGGATTTCTATTTTTTTGTATTCAATATTTATTGTTTTTTCATTCGTTTTGGTTTTCAATAAATTTTATTTGAAGAATACGCGTAACTGCAAAGGAAAATCGGCCGGCTACAATAGTAACTAAGAGTAACCACCACAATACAACATCGACTGTGAGCATGAGCAACATCATTTTGCGTTAACGTTCGGCCATCCATCGATACCGGATTCTATATGAAAATGATCTTAGGGACGCGACCATCTTGGGTTCGAAACCTAGCGCGGGCAAAACCCACTCACGTCAGTTCTAGTTTGGTCGACGGACTTCCCACAGAATCCCAGGTTGTTAAGAACTTCCGTCGCGTTGCATTCCCGAGCTTTCAGCAAATCCACAACACTAGAGGGAGTAGAGGGTTAAACTATTTGCCGCCGATATTCGACAAATAACTGCATCGTCACAATGAATTGTGGTTTGTGAAATATACATTATGATGTCATAAATGATGACTTCACAAACTTAAAGGTTCTGAACAGTTGAATGAAAAATTGAAATTTTCATTATTTTCCAATAAAATTCAACAGTTTTTAAAAAAATAAGGTCAAAATTTAAAAACATAATAAATTGACAAAACATTCCTAATAGCTCAACCATATGATTTACAGGATCATTAGCTCACTTAAAACAGTGTTGCCCAACCTTTTTGTGCGTGGAATCTGGTTGGGAAACACTGACTTAAGGAATAAAATGTGGGTGAGGCCATGTGCGACCATATGCGACCATGTGCGACCATGTGCGACCATATGCGACCATGTGCGGCCATGTGCGACCATATGCGACCATGTGCGGCCATGTGCGACCATATGCGACCATGTGCGGCCATGTGCGACCATATGCGACCATGTGCGGCCATGTGCGACCATGTGCGACCATATGCGACCATGTGCGGCCATGTGCGACCATGTGCGACCAGATATTTCAAGGGGGTTAATAGATATCATGTAATCTGGTGGTAAACAATGCAATAACCATGCAGGATAAACTGCTTGAACTTGGTATAAATGAGAATTAAGTTTAAAATCATAACAATTTGACAAAATATTCTTAGACATCCCGGTATTAAACAATATGATGACAAACCTGCAAATTGATGAATATGTTGTTTCGGCCGAATCTATCGAACTTTGGTTCCTAGCGATGATGAGGTTTCTTTGTACCCGATTCGTTACTCTGTGGATGGTTGTTGCCGTGGATACGGTGACATAGACACAATATATTCGACATAGACACAATATATTCGACATAGACACAATATATTGAATATATATGGTCAACAAATAATAACATCAAGCCAGAAAAATGATTAAAACAATTATTTTAATATAATGATACATGTATTTCATATTTGACATTAAAAATTAAATTGCGTTCATTGACTAAATTTCTATGTCAATCAATATATATGATGTTTATGTCACCTTTCCAAACTTTTTGTTTCCTCCTTTTTCCCCGCGTCGTCAAATGAGTTCGCTGAAATAGAAATAACATATCACACACAACATTGAACATGGGGTTTGTTGTCCAACGTGAAATTCACTTCTTTTTGTTTAATTACAAATTCATTGTGGTGTCATAGAGTAATTATTTAGTAACAGAGTTAATAACAATGAGATAATTAAGAATCAACATGTGATTAAGATATCATGCAAAACAGCTAAACATGGAGGACTTGTCCCGACAACCTATATATTTTGTGTTATATTTATTTGTGACAACACAATCTTCTTTGTTAAATCATAAACCTATCACTAAAACAAGTTCTGTTGTATATTTCCTCTATTTCCTGTATATATGCGCCGGTGGCATATTTTCTATGAGTTACCAGGACTGGTTTATATTCCTTCTTACATTCAATATTCTGAATATTCAAGCCGGTTATTACAGTCCAAAATTTGAATATGAATCGATTTGTGCAACCAAGTCGTGGGAACTTACAAAGTGGGAAATGTGCCAAACTTGGAATTAACATATAAAGCTGTGTTTCTCGTTAGATTGATGTTAAATTATACGAAGCCAAATGGATTATTGACACACTGGTTCAGAAGTCAATTTTTCTCAAAGCACACCAACAAAAGGGTGGCAGCATACCAGGACTTCCTTACAACCAAACAAAAAGCAAACAAAATCAACTTAGATAAGTTGGACCTCTCGTGCTAAAATATTTATCATGCTGCTATCTCAAAGAGGATCTTAAATGAGTAAAAATGTTGAGTGTGACGTATATTGTTTTCTTTTTTCTATCATTCCACCCTGACATTTGTATGGAGGGGTGACTTGCCACCCCTGCCACCCAGGGATTTGGCGCCTACGATCAGGACTTTCAAATTGCTCAAATAATTTACTTGAATAATAACAATCTGCATTTGTTGAATCAATTTGAATATTTCAAATATGAATATTATGTGATTCTAATAAAACTTTTGTTTCATGATGCTTAACAATGTATGGACCAAGCCAGTAATAAATATCTGGTTGTAAATTTAAATATATTATGCAAATGAGATGAATAAATTGCGCAATCAGTTATGATGAAAGTTACATTCAAACTTGATTAAAATATTCATCTCAATTAAACATGAACAACCTGAACTTATTGATGAAGAAATTAAATGTGGAGTAGACAGGTGGTTGTAGATACAAATAGATTCATTGCCATACTTTATTATCATTTTAAATATTATATTTAAATTCACTTAGTGCAACTAATTAAGACATACAATCCAAAAATACTAGTTGTAAATTAGAGTAGAATTAAAAATTTTCACAAATGTTATTTTAGCAAATGTTAATTTAAGTTTTTTTCCTAAATTACATTTTTAAAGTACAAATAAACATAGTTGAATTAGAATGATTTTCTACTATTAAAACTGTCCATTAGTCAAAATACAAAATCACAGTTTACTTTTCCCCATTAGTGACCCATGATATTAAACAACCAATTCAAGTCAATTAAATTTGGGAGATTAAGTGCCATTATACCCATTATGAATCAATTATAGTGATGTCACACACAGATGCATTATTACATCATCATACAGAAGCAAATAACATTACAAACCATAAGTCACAAAATAACATCAGAAATAATGTTTCTAAATCACATTAACCAGCTTTTTTTGTGAGATTTTTAAATCAAATTTCTTAGGCAACAGGTTGTAGCTTAAATGTAAAATAAATAAAATCTTAAATAACAAATATGTAATGCTTCATTCATATAAGATTAAAATTTGATTTGACAATTGTTCCGTTATTCAGATCAAACTGACCATTTCCATGTTATCTGACACTAGAGAAACACTTAACAAATCTCATTATGACATCACAAACCTTCAGCTCCAAGTCTCAAGTCATCATTGTCCTCGCTGAGAGTGAGGGTTGTCGCGAGGGAGGATGTGCAACTCGTGCCGTCGTCCTCGTCTATCAACTTATCTGGGGGTGGGGGGGGTATTAGGGTATGGGGGGCGGTATTAGGGGGGTGGGGGGATATTAGGGGGTGTTAGGGAGGGGTTATGATGGGTATTTATCAAGTATGGAAAGTACGTCACTTTTCAACGAGATCTCGAGTGTGCACGCATCAAATATTTAAGCGTGCAGTGCGAAAATGTCCATGAGTGCACACTTCAAGTATGCACACAATCTACTTTTTATTACTATTTTGTAAAAATCTAAAACAAACATATTATTCTATCCTAAATCTATCGTATCTATCAGCTAACATATCTATCTACGTAACAAAAAATATACCAATATTAAAGTACCCAAAGTCCAGAGTTAGGTTTACAGGTTTGTTGGAAATTATACGATGTTTATGCTGCCAGCTCACGAGCATGTGTGAAATTACCCAAGTGTGCAAAGGCGTAGAGAAAAAAAACTCGAGTGTGCAGCTGCCGTACTTTCCATACTGGGGTATTATGACACTATCATCGGGCATGCATTTTCCCGCTGACCTCAATGGGAGGTTACTTATATTTGAAGGAAGTGGTTTGAATTCGAACCCCATATGACATGGCGAGCTCCTATACAACCAGTTGGTTCAAATATTACTCAACAAAATGTAAACAATGCTTACATATCATATGGACGGTGGTGAGCTTCATTTGAAAATAAATAACTTAAACTAAAGTCTAAGCTGTGCAACTGTGCATACCAGGGTTACAATATCTTGGAGGAAAACAACACTCTTTGCTTTTCATCAACAGATGTGCTAACCATCCACACACTGTAATAACTCCTGCAACTCGACTGTGAGCATGAGGTGTCTTACGATACCTGTGGATAAAGCCTGGCTTCCCACCCACGAGGATATAAATGAACCAACCATCCACACACTGTAATAACTCCTGCAACTCGACTGTGAGCATGAGGTATCTCACAATACCCGTTAATAAAGCCTGGCTTCCCACCCATGAGGATATAAATGAACCAACCATCCACACACTGTAATAGCTTCAGCAACTCGTATGTGGGCATGAGGTGTCTTACGATAACCGTGAATAAAGCCTGGCTTCCCACCCACGAGGATATAAATGAACCAACCATCCACACACTGTAATAGCTCCAGCAATTCGACTGTGAGCATGAGGTGTCTTACGATAACCGTGAATAAAGCCTAGCTTCCCACCCACGAGGATATAAATGAACCAACCATCCACACACTATAATAACTCCAGAAACTCGACTGTGGGTATAAGGTGTCTTATGATACCTGTGGATAAAGCCTGACACTCACATATATATAAACAAACAGTCCACACTACACTGACAACATAATATATCAAACATTGTTTTGAATATTCAATAATTACTCACTTAAACCGTCCATTCATCCCGGCGTTAATCACTGATTAGTTTGATTCAAATCCACAATACCCTCTGTGACGTAACTATCGCTTTGTTCAAGCACAATTATCAAGTATCGCGCAACATTATCTATTACGAACTGTTTCCTACCATTGTCTATAAATACTATTATGACGAAATAAAGCTTTTAGCGAGAATCGCCTTCGCTGAAAACCAATCAACCGAGACGCGCATCAGCTGGTATTATGACGTCACACATAAAGCGAGCACTCGTTTATTAACGAATTCTGTACAACAAAAGCAGTTGAAATAAATTTAAAAAAATAAAGTTGAAAAATTATTTTTCTTTTTTCCTCTTGGTCCGCATATCGCGCAGACAGTCGGGACAATACCACTTCCCCTTGGGCTTTGCAGTGAGGCCAACACATGAGAAGTGATACCACTCCAGTGGACACTTCTTGTTATCGCATGCGATCATCTGACCGAACGAAACTTGGTCGCAAATGCAGAATGTGGGTTCGTCGGGGTCAATCGGGAGGTCGATTTGGGGGGAGAGGGAACGGCGGTCCATTTGGGGCTGTGGGGGGGGGGGTGAATATCACATAGAAACAATATATACTCACATAGAAACAATATATATCTCACATAGAAACAATATATATCCCACATAGAAACAATATATCTCACATAGAAACAATATATATCCCGCATAGAAACAATATATATCTCACATAGAAACAATATATATCCCACATAGAAACAATATATATCTTACATAGAAACAATATACTCACATAGAAACAATATATATCCCACATAGAAACAATATATATCTCACATAGAAACAATATATATACTCACATAGAAACAATATATATCCCACATAGAAACAATATACTCACATAGAAACAATATATATCCCACATAGAAACAATATATATCTCACATAGAAACAATATATATCCCACATAGAAACAATATATACTCACATAGAAACAATATATATCTCACATAGAAACAATATATATCCCACATAGAAACAATATATACTCACATAGAAACAATATATATCCCACATAGAAACAATATATACTCACATAGAAACAATATATATCTCATATAGAAACAATATATATCACATAGAAAAAATATATATCACATAGAAACAATATATACTCACATAAAAACAATATATATCCCACATAGAAACAATATATATCCCACATAGAAACAATATATATCTCGCATAGAAACAATATACTCACCCGCATTTTTTTCTTCTTTTTCTTTCCCTTACTTAGCTTGCTAGCGCCACCATTTGGATTTGGTGTGGGGGTTTTGACGGAGGTCGCGACTTTCGTTGACGACTTGGTTGCCACGCTCTTCACTGAGGTTGTCATGGATACCGGAAGTGCGACAGTGGTTGCCATGGAAATCGGATCTTTTTTCTCAACTTTCTCCGGTTTGCGTTCGTCCTTTTTCTCCCTCCTGACCTCGGGTGGTGGGTTTGCCGAGTTGCCATGGTTACCACCGCTCTGCGAGGATTTCGAGAATCCAGAATCCATCATGGTGTATTTGGACTGTGATGTCATAATACATTATGTCACACATCAATGAATCCACCCATACTTTACCTTCTCCTGTTTGTCGGGATATTGTCGACGCCGCGGTCTCTTCGAGCGCTGGTGATCAACTTTCTGGGGGAACATAAACATCATATAATAAATATCAAAACATAAAATTCTCGCTTTTTGCACAATCCTTCCCAAAATGCACACATTTCTTTTGGGTTTGATATTAAATTGTAAATTAAGTGGAATTTTCTTAGGTTTAACGACCTCTTAAATATACTATTATTTAATAAATATTCACTTATTCCAACAAATATTCCACATTCATCCTGCCACACGTCACAACAAACACACGGTGTCTCACATGAGCTTCACGTCGAAACTCATCACGCTGTTCGGGACGAAACGCTATTTTGAACCGATAACTCGAATGGTCGACTTGTTTCTTCCGATTCTCAATTGATTCGTTGATCTGCGATTCACGTTGGTTAAATACGGGCTTCATGCTAGACATGTTGGGGGGGTACTGAAAACAATTCTATTTTGCTCCAACACTAACTGATACTCAGCCACAGGGTTGGGTTTCAAATAAAATTGTAATTTTAGCTCCAACAATTGTTAAATATCAAGTTTAAAATGTTATTTTTCCAACCAAAATGTTTTTGTTTTTTTACCGAGCCAAGTTCCGAACCAATGATGGGCTTGTCACCAGGACCGTTTTTTTAAGTTGGTATATGTATCGGTCGCGTTAACCATTCGGCCACACGACCGTACTTTTCCAACCAAATTACGAAAATAATTCCCAATAATTCTTCAACACTCCCACCTGCTGGACAATGGATATCTTCTCGTCACCGAGTTCCTGGAACCTCCCGAGCGCTCGTTGGATCTGCAGGAGCGTTCCACGCTTCCCTCCTCCATTCTCCCCCTCCATCGTGAAGTCCGAACTCATCGATTCGATCTCCGTGAGGATCTCTGTGGGTGGGAATGGGGGGGTTGGGGTTGGTGGGTTGGTGGGGGTGGGTAAGGTTGGGTTAGGTGATGGGGAGAATGGGTTATTCAGGTTTAGTAAATTTCAGGGGTGAGGGTCAGTATTTTCTACTTTTTAGGTGATTTTAGGTCAAACAAATTTTGGGGGTTAGGGTGAGTATTTCTATGGTAAGCAATGGTGATGAGATATGGACTACCTAGGTGGCGGGTGGGTTAAATTGTGACACAAGTTTTTTATCTCTAAGTTTTTCTTTGCGGTAAGTAATGGGGGTGAGATGCCGGGTATTTAGGTTTCATTTCAAAATGTCTGGGCAAAGATACAGCAATGTTTTAAAGCAAATCATTTCAAAGTCATAATATTTAAATTTATATCCGTGTGGAAAGCAATGATGGTAAGTGGGGAGGTATCATTCTAAAACGTGAGTGAACTCTTTGTAATAATTTACTCAGGACACATTTCTGTTTAGATTCGATGGAATTTAACTTTATGGCAAGGTAGTTTATTTAAATTAGAGAGTGTGAATGAACTACTTAATACTTTCTGTTTGGTCTAGCAAACGTAAATATCAAACTTGTCTTGTAATATTGCTTAAGAGGGTTTTTCTGCTCCTTAACGCGCATTAAAGTTATGACCGATATGACAAGAAATGATGCTGAAGATGTGTTCAGTGCATTGAAAATGTTTGTGAAGCAATCTGTATTCCTGTGTGTGCCATCGGCAAAAAATGGGAGCACTTTCCAACTTCTAAAAAAAATTCTCCTCTTATCCATTCAAGTTTATCCCTATAAATGGGAAAACCAAGGGGGTTAACACATGGGCAATCGGCAGATCACCTCGTGGCCGGTACCTCTAAATACTACAGGAGCGATTGGACCGCTTGGATCGCTTACTTCGTAATTACAAAAGCCTTGGAGAAAACTTATTTTACTAAAATAAAGATTATGATATTAATGTTAGGGTTGGGGTTAAAGTTATTTCCAGGGTTGAGATTAGTGTTTGGAACAAGGTTAGAATTACTTAGCAATAAAAGCGCTCCAAGCGATCCAAGCGACCCTGTAGTATTTATAGGTACCCCCTCGCGCCCACCGTGGGGTTACCGGAGCTATTGCAGTGTGTTGTATATGATAGACACGTTCCTTCAATTTGGTAGAACCCATTAATCCGCTGGGTTCAGGCAATGTTGGTTAAGTGCCTTGCCCAAGGACACAACCAACCAAATCACAAATCCCTCAAACTTACCTCTGCAAGAACAATCAATCTCACGTAACCTCGTCACGTTCCGCTGCGAATCGAACGGAAGATTTTCCACGTAATCCACATAATTCTCCGCGTAATTCGTCGCTAATTCGAGAACTTCGTCGCTTACGTCAGAGAAGTCCAAATCTTCCATTGTTATGTCACACACAACATTTATCAACACATCGCGATCAAATCTCTCATTAAATATTGTCCAATCAGAACTCAGAACCGCATCACGGTTGAGTAGTTTGTCACGCTTGCATACACACGATGTATAAAACACATAGAAATCACATATTTAAATTCCAACAAAGATCTTATAAATAAAAATTTGGTTTTTTTTTATTACTTTTAATGCATATACGAAAATACAATGTTAATTAATGAAAAAGACGAATCAATTTTATAGTTAAACTTCAAGGGGAATTCCCTACTTTCCAAAATCATTAGCCAGTTTTTTGCTATTTTTCGCGCCAATAGATATGATATTCATGTTTATCCCCGTGAATGGAAAAACCAAGGGGGTTAACACACGGGCAATCGTCAGATCACCTCGCGCCCATCGTCGGGTTACCGGAGCTATTGCAGTGTGTTGTGTATAATATACACGTTCCTTCAATTTGGTAGAACCCATTAATCCGCTGGGTTCAGGCAATATCCGTAAAGTGCCTTGCCCATGGACACAACCGACTAGCTAGCGACGATTTTCGCACCTGCAACCTTTCGATTGAAAGGCGACGCACTTAACCGCCAGACTAACCGGCCGGACAATAATGATTAAATAGTCGATATCTCGGTACTGGAAAGCACTAATGTTACCAAATTTTAAGTAATGCTAAAGAAAATCAACTTGGTACACTTAAAATAATGAGTTGATCACGGAAAATTACACAAAAATTACGGCGCTGTACAGTTTAAAACGAGAGAATTGGTTTCCAAATAAGGGAAGAAGATTCTACGATTATCTCGTGACAATGGTCTTTGTTGGATCGCGCCATGCAACGGTGGAAGTTTGGCTTCGGGCGAATAATGGTGTTTACTACGTAACAATTGGAACGACGTAGTGGTTATTCATTAACTAAGCTTCTTGTTGCGTCACAAAGCTCAGCGATAGCAAGATGGTAAGTCGTGCGTATTGTGATGTCATAAATATAGAGTAATGACAATTGTTGCAGACGAAAGTGAGCGATAGTTACGTCACAGTGCTCCGATTGATGTATCCCGATGCATCGACGACTGAAATCAGGTAATCGATGTCATGACGTAATCAGATGACGTAATAATAACGTAATAATGAACAGAGACGCGCTTTCGAAGTCGAACAATAGCATCTCGATGAGCAAACCGATTCTAGAACGACTCGGTCACGTGAACAAGAAACAAACAGGTAACAATGGGTATTGTGACGTAGACGCCATAATACGAGATAAACAACATTTTTGCTGAATCATTATAAATTACAAGAGAGCTGGTGAAAAGATGACTCAGATAGATCGAGTCGACCGATTTGAACGGTTTGTACTTCACCAGCTATAAAACCGTTCTAAAAAAGAAAGAGTTTATCAAAGACCGATGAGTTACGATTTAGGGGAATCCCGGGGAGTAGAACCGAAGCAATGATTATAAAATATCTATGTTTGTAGGGAAGGCGCCTCCAGCGGAGAAAACAGCATATGGTGCAAGGGTCAATTATGTGCCACGTTACATACAAACAGCGACCACAAGTGGCAAAACAGCGACCACAAGTGGAAAAACAGCGACCACAAGTGGCAAAACAGCGACCACAAGTGGCAAAACAGCGACTTCAAGTGGCAAAACAGCGACCACAAGTGGCAAAACAGCGACCACAAGTGGCAAAACAGCGGCCCGAACGGTTAAAACGACTCCCCTGGTTGTTAAAACAGCGCCTCAAGCGGAGAAAGTAAATATCGATGCAAGAACACAGAATGTACGACGTCATAATGAAAAGGTGTTTTTTATCGTGAAAAAAACGCCCCCATCGGCAAATATAGCTCCCTCAAGCGGCCACGTGATACCGAAAAGGTACAACAACCATAGACACACTATAACCCAGTGGTTCCCAACCATTTTTTTTACCGGGTTAAGTTTCGAGCCCAGGATTGGCTCGTCCCTTAGACCGTTTTTCTATATAGTTGGTTTATGTATCGGTCGCGTTACCAGTGGTTTCCAACCTTGGGCGCCATGAGCAACGCTTTAGCGCCCTCTACTGTTCAATCCATACTGGTCGAAAATGATCAATTATGACTATTAGCGTGAAGTAGTGTATTTAATGGTTTTTAATGCGACATTCCAGCCAAACTGCTGTGGACTGGGTACGGTTTGGCAAACTCTATTTATATCTTTGTGTTGGAAGTTGATATAGTTATTACCCATTGCAGATTGCAGGTTCGAAACTGGTCGCTAGCTGGTCGGTTGTGTCCTTGGGCAAGGCACTTTACGGACATTGTCTGAACCCAGCGGATTAATGGGTTCTACTAGATTGAAGTAACGTATGAATCGTACACAACACACTGCAATAGCTTCGGTAACCCGACGATGGGCGCGAGGTGATCTGACGATTGCCTAAGTGTTAACCACCTTGGTTTCCCCATTCACAGGGACAAACGTGAATATTCTATGATTTCTATAGGTCGATAGGGCCGAACCCATTATTACGTCATGGGCCCAACAAGAGCTTGGTGAATGGACCCAACAAACTCAATTGTAAAGGACCACAGGTAACTATTATTGCGTCACAATATAACTGTACGTAACAGCTCGACTGCACGCATGTGGCAGATGGAAACGTCTATTCTAGTTTATCTTGTCGAATCATTATGACGTTGCAATTGTTTCAGGTTTGTCTTGCTCCAGTCCGACTGATTAGCGTTGTGGTTAGTGCGTTGTCTTACAGCCGAAAGGAAACTGGTCGGTTGTGCCTCGGGCAAAGCACATGACGTAGATTGCCTGAATCCATTCGGTTCTACCACATTTAACAAACATATCAATTATACAAAACACACTGCAATAGCTCCGGTAACGCGACGATGGGCGCGAGGTGATCTGACGATTGCCCGTGTGATAACCCCCTTGGTTTTCCCATTCACGGGGATAAACATAGATATCCTATTGAACTGATATTCACGATTTTTTTTGATTTGATCGCGCATTATTGTCGCCTTCGATATATTTCCACAGATTACAAGTGACTGTTCCTTTTGCCGTGCTTTCCTATTCACGTGTCGTGATTTGATTCGTTTGCTGTTGTTACACAGTGGGACAAAACGATAAATAACCTTAACGAATCTAACTACGATCTAACGAATCGTCTTATTATATCCTCACTGACTGTTGACCCCATATCAACTTGCATACTCGTTACCCAAACAACCAACCCCCCCCCAGAAAAGCAATTTGACAAGATGATGTTTTGGATTCGATTTTATTTTCACAACGATCAACGCTTGCGACGCATCTGTGGAAACAACGTCATTAAGATTAATCAGGCATGACGTCACATTGAACAACGTCATCAAAATCAATCAAGCATGACGTCACAATGAACGTCATCAAAATCAATCAAGCATGACGTCACAATGAACGTCATCGAAATCAATCAAGCATGACGTCACAATGAACGTCATCGAAATCAATCAAGCATGACGTCACAATAAACGTCATTGAAATCAATCAAGCATGACGTCACATATTAAACATTCCAGATTAGAGAATCATAAAACCCCATAAGTTAATTAAATTGAAATTCCCCCAGAAGTAACGAACCTGGGTTGTATTTTTCCGTTTCCACGCCGCACGTCTGGAACCTCCAATCGTCTGGTTGAACTTATGTCCCTTGCCGAGTCCTCGACTGCTACGGCCCGCCGATGTCAACCCTCTCATTTCGCGATGTTTCATCACTGATTTGCAAATCCATTGGATTCCCGTGTCTCGGCGGATGGTCTGTTGTGATGTCATAGATATTTGTGATGTCATAGATATTATTAATTACACACAAGACGCGTTCAAGCAAACCTGGGTAGCAGACACAACAACATCATATTGCAATGTGATTGGTTGCTGCATTAACCAGTGGACTTTTTTAGGATTTCCAATTAAATCTAAATCTTATAAGATTTTAATTTTATTAATTTTTTTAATTTATAAAAATAAGATTTTTA
The DNA here is from genome assembly GCA_000149265.1 of Ciona savignyi. NCBI lineage: Eukaryota > Metazoa > Chordata > Ascidiacea > Phlebobranchia > Cionidae > Ciona > Ciona savignyi. The sequence goes on from CH003022.1 coordinate 59,888, forward strand.
TAAGATAAGATTTTAGTTTTAGGTTTTAATTTTATTAATTTTGATTGAAAGTTTTCTGTTGCAATTTCATTTTATTATTGTAAGGTTTAACGGCCACGTCATTTTTTCTCCATTAAACCGTGTGTATTCATTGGTGCGTTTTAACTACTGTAGTCGTCGTTTTATTCTGTCTGTTTTTAACTTAAAATATTTGTGCCTTTCTTCTTTATTGTAATAAAGGAGCAAAAACTAAAATAACTTACAGCAGGGACTCCTTATACAACACACTGCAATAACTCCATGCGATTGCAAGCGCATTGAACCCTAGTGGTCGGTGACCATGTAGTTGCAACTAATCACTTCCAATCATACACAACCACCCGACGGTTGGCATAAGGTGAATATGAATCCCCCATAAGGTGAAAATGAAATATGAATTACAAACTCGGCAGCGAGCACGAGGGAGTTACCTTGTGCATGGGGTCGACCAGAATGACTTCGAAATATTTATAAGTCGAGTCCTCCGCCACCCAGTAGCTGTTGAGCACCCTCAGCGCTCCACAATGTCGTCCAACGCGTTCCTCTGCGACGCTCTGCAAACTGCGAGCGAACTTGAGCTGGTTCACCCCCTGGTGCACGGGTTTCCCGTACGTCGCACCCTTCGGCACGGGCTTCTTACGGCCTCCTCGGCGCACTCGTGCACGGTAGATCACGAATCCTGGGGTTTGGGTTTTAAAACTTGGAATTAGTAGTTTACAAAGTAAACACCAGATATAGTAAACACCCGATATAGTAAACACCCGATATGATATAATAAAAACAATTCTCAATATAAATAAGCAGGATTACAAACGTCCATATAATCCTGGGGAGGAACGTGGGGGCTTAGAAGTTGTGTTATCAGTAGCTTACAAAACAAACACTTCATAGATGAAGCAACAATTCAATTTTAGCAGGCAGGAATACAAACGTTTATACTTTTTATAAATTTACCCGAACCTGGTCTCGAATGGAATATTCAATCGCAAAAAAATAAACAATTCAATTTTAGGAATGCATTTCCAATTTTCTATGTATTTTCAGTAAATAAGAATTAAAATTAACATCCATTGGGCAACGTTAAAGTGAGGGAAACTGTTCTCTTAAACTACAAAAACTAAATTTAATCTGACCAAACACTAATATCAACCCCAGAAATAACATTTTAATCCCAATTAAATCTTCCAGCTTTCCTACTTCACTCCTTTTGTTTCCTATTACAGGAGAAAACTAAGAGGGAAACTGCTTACTAAAATAAAGCATATGACATTAGAATTATTTTTTAACATGGGGCCTTATTGGAAAGTTCGTTTTCTGTGCGCTGGATTTTTGCGCCAATATTTTTTAACCTAAATTTTGCGCCACCACAAACAAAGTTGCAACATTTTTAATTAAAACTTTGAATTGTTTTGACTTTTCTGCACCAATGCCCAAAAAAGTAGTCTGTGCGTCACGCCAGATATATCCAGCGCATCATACGAACTTTCCAGTAGGGACATGGGTTGGAGTTAGGGTTAGTTCTGGGGCTAAGATTAGTGTTTTGGACAGGGTTTAAATTAGTTTCCATAGTTTTAGTGAGCAGTTTTCCTCATTTTAATGAGTTTATTATCATTTTAATGATGATTATTTTAATGAGCCCATATTAGGAATTATTATTGATCAAATTAAACATATTTTATTTGTTAAACGCACAGCAACAAAATAGTAATAATACGAAATTAATTAGACTAATTATAAATTTTCATATCTAATCCAAGCGATCCTGAGTAATCACCCACCTTGCTTAGCTTTGTACCCAAGCCTCCTGGCCTTATCGGGTCGCGTGGGTCGTGGGGCGCGATGGACCGCCGACAGCTGTCTGAAGTGCCAACATCTGATTCGAAGCAAATATCTCAAAACATCAGATTGCTTCTTACGCCAGACTTCGCTCATGTATTTGTACGCCCCCATCCTAGTGGGGTGGATTGATTATTTAGAATTATAGAATACTTATTATATTATAAACCTACTCTATAGTCGGTACCTCTAAATACTACAGGACCGCATGGAGCGCTTAAATCGCTTGGAACGCTTATTATACTTCTTAATTACAAAAGCCATGATAATAATGTTAGGGTTGGGGTTAAAGTTAGTTCTGGGGTTGAGATTAGTGTTTGGTACAGTGTTAGAATTACTTTCCATAGCAATCTAAGTGATCCAAGCGCTTCAAGCGGTCCTGTAGTATTTAGAGGCACCCCTTTATAGTGGGTAACTAAATGGAGGGAAGGCAGGAAACTGCACACTAAAATAAGGACTAGGACATTAAAGTAGTTAGTTCTGGGGTTGAGCTTAAGGCAGATAGTTTCCATAATTTAAGTCAATAGTTTCCATAATTTAAGTGAGCAGTTTCTCTCTTAGTGTTGCCATAATTGTATACCATAATAAATAATAATCTCGTAAAATTTCTCTTTGTCCCTCTTAGGTAATTGCTATAATAATTATCATCATGCTCGTTCAAATGATTGGAGTTTGTGGCCCAGTCTATTCTAGTTTTATGTCATTACGCTCCGAGCAGAGCAAGTGAAAAATCATAACAAATCTATCTAAACTTGCTGTGCCGGTTAAACAACAGAAATTAAAGTTAAACTTTTTGTGACTTCACCAACTTAAAGATAAACAGCCAAATATTTGACACAAATCAACCTTGGTCGGCTAAATTTGACCGAAATTAAGATTAAATTCGATAAAACTCGAAACTACGAACCTCGCGACGACGTTCCACAAAAAGGGACTCGTGACGTCACAGAACCCCATGAACGCAGGTTCTATCTCTAGGTGGCGCTATTAAAAATATTTTAACACAGGGAAAGGAGAATAATTGCGACGCTTAACAACCTGACACACGTTGACCGCGTGTTTATAACTTCTAATTCACCATGTTTAAATTTTTGGTTTAAAGTTTTGGTTAATGTATGTCGTGTGTTCGGAGATATATAAACAAGCGACTGTTTATATCTCTTGTTTATGTATCCGGTGTGTTTGAGTTATTTTCACCTGACCCCTACATAGCCGGTATATTTTCTACCTATTTTCATTAAAAAGAAATGATAAATATCCGGTATATTTATCATTTCTTTTTAATCAATAAATTTTTAATGGGGGAAACTCTTCATTGTATTAGTTTTACCTACTACACATACAACGATATTATTATCAGGGACTTTCAAACGATACTTCTTTTTTGTTCTGAAAACACTTAGTCCGGCCCGTTGGTCTAACGGTTAAGTGCGTCGCCTTTTAATCGAAAGGTTGCAGGTGCGAAACTGGTCGCTAGCTAGTCGAATGTGTCCTTGGGCAGGGCACTTAACGTACATTACCTGAACCCAGCAGATTAATGGGTTCTACCTAAATTAAAGGAACGTGTCTATCATATACAACACACTGCAATAACTCCGGTAACCCGACGGTGGTCATAAATTAATCTGGAAAGTGCTTGTGTGTTAAACATGAATACCCTATTATGAAGAAACTTCACAGTTGATATTGAACTGAATTTGATCCTTCTAGGTGTGACGTCTTTTAAACAATTATCTGCATTATGACGTCACCTAGAATCGTCCGCTAAACCTCAACAGCGCCACAAGCGGAATAATACAACAATGACGTCACCTTTAAATATGTTTTATTACATCATCAGCACCTGCTTCATACGTCACAACAATATGATTATTACGTGTAATTTTAATTCGTGGAAACGGCGTATGGCGCCACCATGTGACCTGCAGGTGGGGAATCCCCGGTTTTAATCTCAATCGTCTCTTGTGGTGGTTCAACTGTGAAATAAATTTAATTATTAAATTCATATATTTTTTTTTTATTAAATTATTAATTTTTTTTTCTTTTCTGTTGCTGAAAATTGAAGAAATTATTTTTTTGTTATCGGGAATTATTTTAAATGAGTAAATTTGATTATGACATCACAAACCTGTAGAAAGATTGGCCACTGGAGGGAGACTTGCAGCTAAAGTTTGAAGGTCGGGAAGGGGAATTCCCACCGGTAGTGGGGGTAAGTTGGGTATGGACGGGATCGGGGAAATACCTG
>CH003022.1:108206-119847 GCA_000149265.1 Ciona savignyi
GGGGGGGGGCAATCGTGATGGCTTGGATTTTTAAAGAAAACAGAAATTCGAACGATGGCAAGAAAGCTCGGAGTAATTAAACAGCTGGAAATTTTTGAATATCAACAGGGGGAACCACGAAAGCTATAGGTGGGGAGAGGGTGGTTGGTGGGGTTGGTGTGGTGAGGCCTGAGAAGTGGGTAGGGTGGGGGATGTTTTGATGTGCTACGTTAATCGGGTGTGACAAGTGTAGACTTCAGCATCAAAACCTTTCCAACCACCTTCCATTGTAATATAGAATGCATTTCATCGATTATTTGTTACCAGGGGTTGCCCAGTATATTCCGTGTTAAGTTTGGCCATAGAGATCTTAATATTACTAAACTTCGGAGAATCAATTTCAATCAATCCTCCCCAGTACGTGTCGGAGGACGTGTTTAGGGGATCCACCTGGGGAGTGTTGAAGAAGGATTCGAGCAATGTGGTCGACCTGGTGCGGAAGGCATATCTCGATATCACGGGTAACTACCTTATGGGAATTCCCCTTTCTTGTTTATATATTACGTCGTTCTTCATTCTGTTACATCTTTTTGTAGTGGAATGGTGCTTTCCTTTTGTAACGCATTTATGACGTAGGTAAACAAGAGATTGTGACATCAAACCCGGATGAAAGCGTGCTGTGCCCGTGGTATCACGTGACGCGACCCGGTGGCGCCATCAGCCGGATGTCTGTGGACAGTACGTTGGTTGGGGGGTTGGAATCGGGCAGCAAGGTGGGTGGTACATGCTGTGGTTGCGTATCAGGGACTTCCCCTTCTTATCTTCCCAGGTCTACTACAACATGTCGTTGTCAGCCAACCGTGAAGCTTGCCCAGGTGGTACGTCATGTCCGGTTGGTGACGTCATAGTGAAAACGCGACAGTACGATGACAAGCTCACCATCGCGACCACCGTCGTCAGCGCCTTCGGATGCGCCGCTAATGTAGTGGTATGTGCATTGTGACGTCATACACGCGCTTTGTGTTGAAAGAGTAGCGACATCAGGTTTCCCGCCAAAACCACGTGGGAGAGTAAAGTCACAATGTCGTTTGTGACGTTGATTCGTTTATGACGTTGCTTCGCGAATAAGATTTATTCAGTTGTGATTAGATCAGTTTCACCTATTTCTATCGAGGCAAGTTTCGAACCCATAATGGTAACTAGGACCCATAACTATATCCATTCAGCACATTGAATAGAATTTCACTTCTCTTATAACCGAATTTCGACGAGTTATCGGCCGGGGTTGCGACACACAATGACGCACTACATACATTCAACACATTGGATTCACTTCTCTTATAACATGCCTTCGTTTGATGACGTCACCTGATGACGTAACGATGATTGACAGGTGAACAGTCCATCGTGCAGTGGGAACGGCAACTTCTCGTGCGGAATATGTCGTTGTCTCCCCGCGTGGACCGGAAGTTCGTGCAGCATCCCATTGGAGGGGAAGATCGGATGTCTGCCGCTAGGAGGCGGTGCTCAGTGCTCTGGTAGGTCGTGACGTACTTGGGTGTGATGACGTACTTGGGTGTTATGACGTACTTGGGTGTGATGACGTAATCACTAATGACGTGACGTAATCACAAATGATGTGACATAGTCGCAAATAATATGATGTAATGACAAATGATGTGACGTAATCGCAAATAATATGACGTTATCACAAATGTTGTGACGTAATCACGAATGACGTCATTAGGTCGAGGAAAGTGCTTAAACAACAGATGTCAGTGCGACCCGGGCTACAGACACGGGAAATCCAAGATTTTCGGAGATTTCTGCGAATGCGATGAATGCCCCAAGCGCGCGGGACTCGTTTGTTCCGGGAATGGAAGGTTTGTGACGTCATATGACGTAATAAACTTTAATTAATAATTAAATGATGATCTATGACGTATTAAACGATGATCTGTGACGTATTAAATGATGATTTGTTGCAGAGCGGTGACGCGTGACGGGTGTTCCTGTGAATGCGTTTGTGACGTAGGCTGGGAAGGAAGCGACTGCGCATGCGCGTCCAACAATACCACGTGCATGGGGTTGGGTGGGGTCATCTGCTCCGGATTCGGTCAGTGCGTCTGTGGCGCATGTGTTTGTGACGTCACATCCGGGTACAGCGGGCCCACGTGTGCGGATTGCGTCCAGGATTGTCCGTCGTGCGCGATGTTCAAGGAGTGCGTGCAGTGCACGATGCACAATAGCGGGCCATTGAGGGAGGACTGCGTCACACAGTGCACTGATGGCGTCATAGAGGTCGACAAGAACTCCATGACAGAAGGTGAGTGACGTCATAGCAACAGTACGTCATCATTATGGTTATGACGTCACAGAGAGCATCGACACGGCATCGGGCGAGGTGTTATGCGCAGCCCTAGATGACGATGACAATTGCAAATTCTATTATTCCTACCAACCCACGTCGAGCGGGATGATATATCGCGCAGAGGTCGAGAAACGTGAGTATGACGTCATAATCGTGGACATGAGTTACGTAATTTAATGACGTCACACATAATAATGTAATGATTTAATGACGTGACACATAAGGACGTAATGACGTCACACATAATGATGTGACACGTAATGACGTAATGATGTCACATATAATGACGTAATGATGTGACACGTAATGACGTAATGACATCACACATAATGACGTAATGAAGTCACACGTAATGTCGTGACACATAAGGACGTAACGACGTGACATATAATGACGTAATGACATCACACATGATGACGTAATGACAGGATGCAAACCGGCGTACTCCCTATTGATCATCCTGTGGTGTATTCTCCTCTTCCTCCTCATCGGACTCATCCTCCTCTGCTGCTGGAGGTGCTGTGTCTACGTCATCGACCGCGAGGAAGCCAAGAACTATCGTCTCAGCAACATAGCGATGATGACGTCACCGGCGCTTATTCCGCTCCTGCCAGCGATGGGAGCAGGTGAGATGACGTGGTATGACGTAAGAGTATATGACGTAAGTACCGATGTCATACAGGCAGCGTGATCGAGTTCATCAAATCGAAGTACCTGGTTCGAAGAAGCGCAAAGATGGTGGTTATCCCCACCAGGCGGTCGTTTTTTCACGGAGAAACATCCGTCAGATGGCGCACCTACATGGGCTCTAAGTTGGACGACGACTACGAGGTTTTGAGCCAAGGTGAAGAAGGAACGATGATGCGAAGGAAGAAAGTGGAACAGTAAGTGTGACGTCATAAGTGTGACGTCATATGTGTGACGTCATGATATGACGTAATAATTTGTATATGCAGGGTGGTGGTACACGGAAAGAACGGGGATTCCCAGATTGAGATCGAACCACTCATGCAAGAAGAAAATGGTAAATGACGTCATAACCAACCCATTGTTCCAACAACAATCCCTTTTATTGCAGCACAAAACGGGCAACACACGGGTTCAACAATGAGATTCGAATCGGAGACAATGCCGCTCATTCAAAGCCTCGATTGGGGCGACGGAGAAATAACGTATGATGACGTCATCGACCATGATGTCATTTCCTAACATTGTGACGTCACAGGTTCCAAGATGACGAGGAGTTTTCGAGCATAGAGATCCCGCTTCTGCACGATTTCTCTGGGAAAGAGATTTCGTTCTGGGTGGAATTGTATGGGGAGGAGAAGGGTGTTGCTCTTGGACTCCGGAGGACAAAGGTCATTGTTATCAAGGATGAAGGTGGGATGACGTCATATTTAATTTGTGACGTAATGATGACGTCATATAAAGTTTATGGCGTATTGATGACGTAATGTCTAGTTTATGACTATTGATAACGACATGTCTAGTTGATGACATATTGATGACGTCATGTCTAGTGTATGACATATTGATGACGTCATATTAAGTTGATGACGTACAATATCCGCAGAATCCGGGATCCTTGGGTTTCCCAAACCCAACTACGTGTTCAAGGAAAACGACGGATTCGCGTTCGTTCCCGTTCACCGCACTGTGGGTATGGATGGTCACGTGGCTGTGACGTGGTACACTCGTGACATCACCGGGCGCGACGGAAAGCATTACAAAGGCGGACGTGGCGTCATACAGTTCGCTGACGGAGAGGTACTATGACGTCATAAGTATTTGTGACGTAAAACAATGGTAATTGTTGTCAGGTGATCAAACAAGTTCAAATCGAGTTGATTCCCGACATCATTTATGACGAAACAGAGAAAGCTTTCAACATCATGCTGGAGGATCCGTCAGGTGGCGCTACGTTGGATTTGGATCACTGCATGGTGTCGCTGTTGAGCGACGAGGAATGTTCGCTGGTTCAATTCCCCAAGGATGCTTATCCGTTTATGGGTGAGTTGGGGGATTTCCCTATTTACGTGGGTTCCTAGGGGTCACAGGTTCAATAATGGGGGATTTCCCCACCTACGACCTATACGTCAATAAATTGCTGCCAGCTAATTTGCATATTACGTCACAGAGAACTGCGGCGTTGCTGAGATCGTTGTCATGAGAACAAGGAGCACAAAGGGGGTTTCCCTGGTGACGTGGAAGACAGAGGATGACACCGCGATCGCTGGGAAGGATTACGTAGCTTCCGGGGTTGGTTGGCTCTGTATTATGACATATTTGCATGATTATGACGTTTAAACGTGACGCAATGTTTAAACGTGACGCAATAATTGTGCACGACGTGTCAACGTTCTAAGTTTAACGTAACCATGACGTCACACAGGGCATTGTAAGATTCGAGAACGCGATGACGGAAACACACATTCAAGTCCCGATCATCGACAATGACGTTTATGACGACACAGGTCGCTCTTTCCGCGTCATACTTTCCGACCCCAGCGAAGGAACGAAACTCGCCAATGACGTTGCTACAATTTCCATCATTGAGGATGACGGTGAGTGATGACGTCACATGATGACGTAATATATGACGTCATTCATTCCAGAGCCTGGTGTGTTCGAGTTCTCAAAGACAACGTTGGTCATGCGATCCAAGTCCTCTATGGGGAGGTTGGCTGTAATCCGGTCTCTGGGGTCGGACGGGCCCATTCTCGTCAAATGGGGGGTGCGGGGGTTACAAGGGGAAGTCCCGAAAGGTAAGTTGTCAACGCGGGTCCTGGCCGGAAGGTTTAGACCCATCCGGGAGGGGAATACCCGGGATCATACCTTGCGCCCACCGTCAGGTTAGCGGAGCTATTGCAGTATGTTGTGTATGATAGACACGTTCCTTCAATTTGGTAGAACCCATTAATCCGCTGGGTCCAGGCAATGTTCGTAAAGTGCCTTGCCCAAGGACACAACCGACTTACTAGCGACAAGTTTCGAACCTGCAACCTTTCGATTAAAAGGCGACGGATTTAATCTTTAGACCAACGGGCCGGACAAAGATTGAAAGGATTGCATTAGGGGAAACCCCAATCCTACCACGATAAAATAATCATAATACCCACCGTTCTTAGAGAAGTTAAAATGACTGGGTAAATTGAGGGAAAATCCCAGTTTGAAGATAAAAGATACGATTAGTGTCCCCTCACCCACAGGCATCGAGGGACTCCACGGAACCCTGCAGTTCGCGCACAAAGAGATCAACAAACACCTGGAGTTGGATGTGAGTGGGATGCAGAGTTCGGATCTCACCAAGTTCCTTGTGGTGTTGGAGGAAGCGGATGGTGGGGGAAGAGTGGGGGGGAGGAGGGAGGCTTGAGGTCACTGTGTTCGCCGAGGAAGGTGGGTGTTATGATGTTAAAATGAACATTGTGACGTTAAAATGAACATTATGGCGTGAAATAAACATTATGACGTCAAAAGGAACATTATGACGTAAATGAACATTATGACGTCAAAATGAGCATCGTGGCGTTAAAACAAACATTGTGACGTAAAAATGAGCATTATCACGTGAAACAATGGTAATTAACCATCCCACAGACTTCGGGACAGTGAGTTTCGCGCAAACTCAATTCGAAGTTTGCGCCACTTCCGGTATCGCCACTTTGCTTGTTTCGAGGAAAGGTGACGTCAGCAATTCGGCGTTCGTTGTTTGTGAAACAACCGACCAATCAGCGATCAGCGGGACACATTACAGGGGTAAGTTGGGGGAATTCCCGCAATATTAGGATAAAAAATTGTGATTATCAATGCCTTCTATGACGTCACAGGAGGAACAATGAGCGTAGTGTTCGACGTCGACGAGACGGTGAAAGAAGTGGGAATTCCGGTGTACAACGACCCCAACCACGTGGGGCAACTTTTCTTCGGGGCTTCTTTGAGGTCAACTCCGGGAGGACCCAAGATCGCGGCCCCCGATTCCGCTGTTGTCGCGATCACGTGCATTCCTATGAGTGAGTATGGGGGGAGTGTATGACGTCATAATTTTTCCTTTGTTTTAAGTTTCGAACCCATGTTTGTGTCGTCACAAAGTCCGAATCTTATATTCAATGTTGCACATGTATCGATGACGTCAACCATTACCATTATGACATCACAGCTCCAGTCCTACACGCTGGATTTGCGCCACCTGGTGTGTGCACGGTCGAGTTTCTGAAATCGAAATATTTGTTCCGACGAAGCATGAAGGTAATTGTGACGTCATATCCGTTTTTGATTACGTAATACCTGTGAGTACACACCCCACACTCCCATATATTGTTACACTTATAGGCAGCTTCTCGATAACTTGTAGTCAGCAGCTCTCACCGATTTTTTTGTATAAAATGCTTGTATTGACGTTAGCAGTATAAAATCACAACTAACTTTAAAACACAATACAACGATATATAAAATTAAATGGGCGGTAAACTCTAACGGTTTTTGGCGGGTAAGATAACGATAAATGCGACAGGTAATTATTGTTAAAGAGCTAGTGCATAATTAAGTAATCAATGCGACCCTGACACAACACACATATAACTACACACAACCCCATTAACATAACCAAAAACACGCATTTACCCCCACACAACAAAATATATAGCAACATTTTCACCCCACATTACCCCACACAACCCCCACACAACCCCACACAACCCCATATAACCCACCCACCCCACACAACCTCATATAACCCCACACAACCCCATATAACCCCACACAACCCCAATATAATCCCACACAACCCCATACAACCCCACACAACCCCACACAACCCCACACAACCCCACACAACCCCATATAACCCCACACAACCCCACACAACCCCATACAACCCAACACAACCAAACACAACCCCACACAACCCCATACAACCCCCCATAACCCCACACAACCCCACATAACCCCATATAACCCCACACAACCCCACACAACCTCACACAACCTCACACAACCCCACCCACCCCACACAACCCCACCCAACCCCATATAACCCCACACAACCGCACACAACCCCACACAACCCCACACAACCCCCCATAACCCCACACAACCCCACACAACCCCATATAACCCCACACAACCCCACATAACCCCACACAACCCCACACAACCCCACACAACCTCACACAACCCCACCCACCCCACACAACCCCACCCAACCCCATATAACCCCACACAACCCCCCATAACCCCACACAACCCCACACAACCCCCCATAACCCCACACAACCCCACACAACCCCCCATAACCCCACACAACCCCACACAACCCCATATAACCCTCACCCCACAGATGATAGGCATACCAGTCCACCGCTCAGCACCCGACGGAGATTGCACGGTTCGATACGAGGTCCATGGACCGAATGCGGATGAGATGAGATCTCCACGACAATCCAGGAGATATTCGTCATCTTCGGAGGAGGAGGAGGAGAGGGATGGGAGTGGGATCAATTGGGGCAGAGGGCAGGTGGGTGGGGTGGATCGGGGGAAGGGGCAGGTGGGTTTGGGTGTCGGAGATAACTGGGATGGGGTCAGGTTTTTGGGGCTGTGGATACATTGGGGCTAATGGGCGATTACAAAACCATCTTGAGTGCATCTTGCTAAGGGAGGTTTTTGTTGGAAGTTGAAGGAAGGATAGAAACCGTAGTGTACTGAAGGATAGGTCAGGTGGGTGGCTAGATAACCGGGCACTAAGGTGGGGTACATTACACCCACATAGGTTTTGGTCGGACTTTTCCCTAAGTTCCTTTATGTTTGTCGTCGATAATTCCCGTCTTCTATTACGGGCAATCAAAAAACACTAAGTACGGAGGCTTAATATCCTCATCACTTCCCTAGTAAATCCAACCCGCAAGCGCCCACCAAAGGTTTTTGTCGGAATTCGTCTTCTTCTATTTAAAATAGATCTAACGTATTAATCTGAATTCCCGTAGATCCGATTCGAAGACGGAGAAACGTCATCAACCATCCACATCGACTTCGAGGATCGCAACATCTTCCTACCACAAATCGCCCTCCAGGTGGAGCTAACGAGCGTCGACCAAGATTTCCAACTCGGCTTGAAACAAACTGAAGTCGTCGTGCTCAATGATATCGGTGGGTGTGATGTCATCATGGGTGTGATGTCATCATGAGTGTGATGTCATCATGAGTGTGATGTCATTAAGGGTGTGATGTCATCATGAGTGTGATGTCATCATGGGTGTGATGTCATCATGGGTGTGATGTCATCATGGGTGTGATGTCATCATGGGTGTGATGTTAGTATGGGTGTGATGTCATAATTAGAGTGTGTTGTCACAATGACATTTATACAAAATAAATTAATACTTGATGATGTAATAATGATGACATCACAATAGATGCTGGGACGGTTGGATTCTCGAAATCAACATTCTCGTTCAAAGAAAGCGAGGGAATCGTGTCCGTCCCGGTCCATCGCATTGGGGGGATGGATGGTTCTGTCTCCGCTAGATGGCGCACAGTGGACGGGTCAGCTGAGCATGGGAGAGACTTCGTTGGGGATCATGGGGTCGTGACCTTTGACCATAATCAGGTGAGGGGTCATGGGGTCGTGACCTTTGACCATAATCAGGTGAGAGGTCATGGGGTCGTGACCTTTGATCATAATCAGGTGAGAGGTCATGGGGTCGTGACCTTTGATCATATTCAGGTGAGAGGTCATGGGGTCGTGACCTTTGATCATAATCAGGTGAGAGGTCATCGGGTCGTGACCTTTGATCATAATCAGGTGAGAGGTCATGGGGTCGTGACCTTTGACCACAATCAGGTGAGAGGTCATGTTTATCCACTGTGTGAAAGGTCAGGTAAGTATGGGTCACTAACGGGTTGGTGAATGAAGACATTACTATTTGTTCAGCCAATTAGCCAAGCAGTATTAGGAGAAATATTACTTAGAAGCTGTGAATTAGGATTCATTCGAATAGCTGGAGCTGGTTTTCAATGATGCTTTGGGTGGCGAACAACTCGTTATACTTGAACCCCAGTATAACCTCTTACCACTAACCCAGTCGACCATGATCCCAATATAACCAACCATAACCCCACGTCCCATTAACCCCCCCGAACCCCCACGCCCCCACTAACCCACCCCGAACCCCCACGTCCCCACTAACCCACCCGAACCCCAGATTATGGAGAACATTGAAGTGAAGTTGTTGGAGGGGGAGGGCGACGAACGGAGGTTCACAATCGAACTCGAGAAATTAAGAGGAGGAGCCAAGTATGGGAACAGGAGGACGACCATCTACGTCATTGGGGATGAAGGTGGGTTTGGTGTTTTTGGAGAGTGTTTTGTGGGGGGTGTTTGGGGGGTGTTTTGTGGGGTGTTTTGTGGGGGGTGTTTGTGGGAAGTGTTTGTGGGGTGTTTTGGGGATGTTTTTGTGGGGGGAGGTGTTTTTGGGGGTGTTTTGGGGGGGTGTTTTGTGGAGGTGTTTTGTGGGGGGCGCTGTTTTGTGGGGGTGGTTTAAAGTTCTTACTTGGTTGGCACGATTGTTAACTTGGAGAATTTGTTTCTCACACAGACCGAAGCGTGGTGCAGTTCAGCAAGGACTCATACCCAGTGATCGGGAACTCAACCAGTGTGAGAATACCGGTGTTGAGAACCGGAAGCTTCCGCGAGAAAGTCGTCGTTGTTTGGAAGACAATGGATGGGACTGCTGTGGCTGCTCGAGATTATCAGCATTGTCAGGTATTATGATGTCATGATGTGATGTCATGATGTGATGTCTTGATGTGATGTCATGATGTGATGTCATAATGTGATGTCATAATGCGATGTCATGATGTGATGTCATGATGTGATGTCATGATGTGAAGTCATGGTGTGATGTCATGATGTGATGTCATGAAGTGATGTCATGATGTGATGTCATGATGCGATGTCATGATGTGATGTCATGCTGTGATGTCATGCTGTGATGTCATGGTGTGATGTCATAATGCGATGTCATGATGCGATGTCATGATGTGATGTCATGATGTGATGTCATGGTGTGATGTCATGATGTGATGTCATGAAGTGATGTCATGATGTGATGTCATGAATAATGTAAGTACGTTACATGGTGATGTTTTTTAATTGTCTATTGTTACATCACAGGGGCTGGTGGAGTTTGCCGAGGGTGAAACGAGGTCTTCTGTTGAGGTTCCCATCATAGGGAAAGTCCCTGAAGCGAGGGAGTTCTACGTAGAGCTGGAAGCTAACCCGAAGGTGGGGCTACAACATGGAGCCCGAGGAAAAGTTTCACTTGGGGGAAATTCCCGTGCTACTGTTGCAATCATTAGCAACCAAGGTAGGTTTTCGATTGTGGGCATGAGGTGTCTCGACTGTGGGCATCAGGTGACTCGACTGCGGGCATGAGGTGTCTCGACTGTGGGCATCAGGTGACTCGACTGTGGGTGTGAGGTGTCTCGACTGCGGGCATGAGGTATCTCGACTGCGGGCATGAGGTGTCTCGACTGCGGGCATGAGGTGTCTCGACTGTGGGTATGAGGTGTCTCGACTGTGGGTATGAGGTGTCTCGACTGTGGGCATGAGGTATCTCGACTGTGGGTATGAGGTGTCTCGACTGTGGGTATGAGGTGTCTCGACTGTGGGTATGAGGTATCTCGACTGTGGGAATGAGGTAACTCGACTGTGGGTATGAGGTGTCTCGGCTGTGGGTATGAGGTGTCTCGACTGTGGGTATGAGGTGTCTCGACTGCGAGCATGAGGTATCTCGACTGTGGGTATGAGGTGTCTCGACTTTGGGCATGAGGTGTCTCGACTGTGGGAATGAGGTAACTCGACTGTGGGTATGAGGTGTCTCGACTGTGGGCATGGGGTATCTCGACTGTGGGCATGAGGTGTCTCGACGGTGGGTATGAGGTGTCTCGACTGTGGGCATGAGGTGTCTCGACTGTGGGTATGAGGTATCTCGACTGTGGGCATGAGGTATCTCGACTGTGGGCATGAGGTGTCTCGACTGTGGGTATGAGGTGTCTCGACTGTGGGCATAAGGTATCTCGACTGGGCATGAGGTGTCTCGACTGTGGGTATGAGGTGTCTCGACTGTGGGTATGAGGTGTCTCGACTGTGGGCATGAGGTATCTCGACTGTGGGCATGAGGTGTCTCGACTGTGGGTATGAGGTGTCTCGACTGTGGGCATGAGGTATCTCGACTGCGGGCATGAGGTATCTCCACTGCGGGCATGAGGTATCTCGACTGTGGGCATGAGGTGTCT